>JARQZK010004472.1:37500-184196 GCA_030704885.1 Cynegetis impunctata | reverse complement strand
ATATTTAGATACTGTATTTAGCAGTAACGAAAAGTCGACATGTTTCGAGTTATCAACTCATTATCAAGACTGACTACAGGAGAGTATTGCATCATTTAATTCACAGCGACAGTAATCAACACAGTAAAATAAAACTCAGTGCTTTTCATTCGTCCATACATAGGTTGTTCACGATTCCATTATCGGAAACAAATTTTCAAACTGAAGTTAATACAATTAAATTATTAGCCATCTATAACGGTTACAATGAAAGTCTTATCGACAAGCTCATTGGGAAAAAACGAATAAAGTATCTGTTGCATTCAATATACCCCACGCAAACTATCAATGAAGAACAAAAATACTTCCCAATAAAGTAATGTGCCTAATTTGAGTAGCAAAATTTGTAACAGACTATCGAAAAATATCGTTAAAACAATTTGTTCAAATAAAAGAAACTTGAAGTCATTCTTGGTCAATAATAAAGAAAAATCTAACATCGGAGAAAGCAGTGGTGTTTACAAAATATTTTGCAACGAATGTCCTGCTTTCTATATTGGACAGACAGGAAGGAATATAAATATTCGTGTTGAAGAACATAAAAAGTCAATTTTACAAAACAAAAATACCACTGGCTTCTCTGAGCATTGTATAAAATTCAATCACTTCCTGGATTTCAACAAAACCAAATTGTTACATTCAGGTAACAAAGGAAAACGCCTTGACCTTCTTGAAATTCTCGAAATAAGTTCCGCCCATAATAGTCAATTACCCCTTGTAAACGAACAAATTGATTTTCAGGTATCACCTTTGCTTTTGTCTGTTTTATAAATTACGGTGCAATACTCTCCTTTAGTCAGTCTTGATAATGAGTTCATAACTCGAAACATGTCGACTTTTCGTTACTGCTAAATACAGTATCTAAATATTTTTTATATTGTGAAATACAAGTCAAGTGTTTTTATTTTAAAGTTTATACTTTATTATATATATATATATATATATATATATATATATACATTTATGTATATATACATATATATTTATATATTTTAATATATATATATATATATATATATATATATATATATATATATATATATATATTCATCTTTCATTAGCAATAAGAAGCTATGGATGTTAGAAAAACTACCTGATGAGTTTAAGTTTCATCAGGAAATCTGTGACTTATTCAAATTTGTCTGTAGCTTAGTGAATACTAATGAAAGATACCTAGGGAAGAATATTGTAGAAATAAGAGCTATAGAAGTATAGGAGAATTATAAAATATTTATATAACTGATCATCAAAATTGAATGAGGTGAATAGTAAGTATATTTTCCCATTTCAGAACCCGAGATATATTTTCGTCCTTAAAATAATCACCTCTAATATCATCATTGTATGTGGTTTAATGTATAAAGAGGCAGGTATATCGCACATTCAACACAAAATTTAATTGTTTTCTCTTTTTACAGACCTTCAAAATTTAAGTGGAGGTCAAACTTCAAAATATTTCTAGTGAAAGGTGAATCACATGAAATAAAGTGTTACATATATCTAGCTTAAATATTTTGATTGAATGAAATCATTCCTTGAAATAAATTGAAATTACTACTGCCATTCAACTTTGAATTATTTCAGAGAAGAATATTAAGAACGAAGAGTTGAATTTGAGGACTTTATATGATGCAAAAAAAGAAATAGGCACCCATTTTCGCTCTGGTGCATTGCAAAGCTTTGGACCTGGAGGTGGTGGCGGAGTTGGACCGAATGGTTTAACGAAAAAACAAGAACTGTTAGTTCGATCTGCTATTAAATACTGGGTTGAAAGGCATAAGCATGTTGTCAGGTATGTCAGTGTATGGTATATCGTTTTTAATTTTTGTTATATTCAATTCGTGATGATTGAATACGAAATGGTTTATAGAATAAAAACTCGTTGTAGAGCTAAATAGAGTTTAGATTTTTCTGTAGAATGTGAATAAAATTATCTCCAGTAATGCTGCCTTTCTTCAACTAGAAGTGTAATTTTTTCAACAATTAATTCATGTAAAATATTCTTTTTGAGCAAAGTAAATTCATATACCGCATAATGTGAAGAAATATTTTTTTTTGTTCGAACAAAATGTGATTTCATGATCCTTTATTGAACAAAAAATGAACTTCTAACAATAGTTCAATATCTATCTGCTCTCTTGTTACACATTTTGTTCGAAAAAAAATATTTCTGTTTCAACAAAAAAAAATTTTTTTGAACAAAATGTGTAACAAGAGAGCAGTTAGGTATCAAATTATTGTTAGTAGTTCAATTTTTGTTTAAATGAAGGATAATACAATCACATCTTACAAGGAGAATATTTCTTCCTCAACAAATAACTAGCTACCGTAACTTTTGAACTTTCGCTCAAATAGACAATCATAAAAACAAAATTGTTTACTCATTAAGTCCAAACGTTTTTCGTCCTTCTGAAGGAATATCCACAATTTGAAGCAGAAATGTTTTTAATATCAATGTTTAGCATATCTTCAGAAAGGTCATTAATTATAGAAGATTTGAAAAAAAGTAAAGCTAACAACTTTCTTTTTTCAACAGTGTCTTTGGTACTGTCAGTTGTAATAAAAACTATTAGCTATTTGAACAAGCATACATTACAAAATATTCATTTGAAAAAATGGTGGTAGAAAGGAAGCAAATGACCCCAACATTATCCCAAAATTTTTTTAATAGTTCATGTGCCGAACACCCTGTATATATATATATATATATATATATATATATATATATATATATATGTATATATATATATATATATATATATATATATATATATATATATATATATATATATATATATATATATATATATATATATATATATATATATATATATATATATTTATATATATATATATATATATATATATATATATATATATATGTATATATATATATATATATATATATATATATATATATAAATATATATGTATATATATATATATATATATATATTTAACTTTTTGATAATTATTAGCAATAACAGGCTTGGTGAATCTCAAAAAACTCGATTTTATTAAAAAGTTGACGTTTCGCCACGACATTCGTGGCTTTATCAAAACTTTTGAAAAATTGAAATTTCTTTGAGATTTATTGATTTGAAAAAATTGGAATTGTTGAAAAATACTACTATGTTTTATCAAAATTTTTCGGCTGTGGCCGTTCTCTGTTATTTATTACGTGCTATTCAGTCCAATATTAACATTCAAATCTGTTATTATTAGATGGTAAGGGAAACCACAGAAACCTTGGCCCACGTAATGTTCGAAATAGGTTCAAATTATTTTGATTTTGAAAAGTCAAAGAATAGGAATTTATCTTTTTTTCAAAAATTTTTATTATGGCTGTGGCCGTCTTCAGTTATTGATTACGTGCTATTTAGTCCAATATGAATAGATAGGTCTGTTGATATTAGAAGGGAAGGGAACCACAGAAACCTACACTCACGTAATAAAAACTTTTGAAAAAAAGATGAATAGTACCCTATTCTTTGACTTTTCAAACACCTTCACACATTTCCTATAAATCATGCTTGAAAAGTACTGAAAATCCTTCGGATATAAGTAATATATTCTCATGATTAGTACATCTTCCTTCAAGATCCATGATGTAAAAGTCCAGGAATGGATTGAACACCATCACGAAACTTTTACTGACTCGACAAATTTTATTAACTCCTAAATATTAAGGAGTAAATAAATTGACAATCAAATCCAAGATTTAGTCCTATTTTTTAAGAAGCTCCTATTTGAATACTCTACATTAACAAATATTCCAAATATTGAATATTTATTGAAAATCTTCTATGAGTAGAAGTTAAGCTCCTCGAATGTAAACGGGAAGTTTAATCGGCCAATAGAACCAAAAACCGTGATCAAAAGAGCTCAAATGGATGAAATGGAAAATTTTATTTACGAACTAAGAACTGAACCAAAACCTTCTGATTCTAATTTTTATACTACACTATTAAACAAAACTGCTCGAGCTTTAGATATATTACTACAAAATCTCGAGCAGTTTTGTTCAATAGTGTAGTATAAAAATTAGAAAGAGAAGAAGTGCGAGGAGGTTTTGGTTGACTTTTTTCTTTCGAAATAAAAATTGCCCATTAGAGACATTTGAACTTTTTTAAACACGTGTTTTGCTCATCGTGACCGATTAAACTTGCTTATTAAACATTGAATAAAATATGCTCAAAACTACTAGTTACTTAACACAAAATTAGATGTTTAAATTATGAGTATTTACTTTACATGTGCCCGATGTGTCCATAATTATAGCGAGCGTTCTTTTCGTGGCTCCTGATTCGTCGTCCCGATCGAAGCGCGGAAATTATACAATACTCAATTGCACAGCAGTTACAAAAACATGTCTAGATGATTTTCATATAATTGCACATACATAATGCCCAAAGAGGTGCTAGTGCTTAGTAAATTTCATGTATACTTAAGTACTCAGATACGAAAATTAATCATAATTTTCGTAGGCTCATGGGGGGGGATTGATCCCCTTGATCCCCCCCCCTATCTACGCCACTGTATATATATATATATATATATATATATATATATATATATATATATATATATATATATATATATATAATCTCTTGAAAATTATTAGCAATAACAGGCTTGTTGAATCTTAAAAAACTCGATTTAATTAAAAAGTTGACGTTTCGCCACGTCACGTTTTGATAAAGCCACGAATGTCGTAGCGAAACGTCAACTTTTTAATAAAATCGAGTTTTTTAAGATTCAACAAGCCTGTTATTGCTAATAATTTTCAAGAGATTAGAAATAGTTCACAGGCAACAACAATTCGAATAAATAAATATATATATATATATATATATATATATATATATATATATATATATATATATATATATATATATATATATATATATATGTATAATATATTTACATATGAATATATATATATATATATATATATATAATATATATATATATATATATACATATATATATATATATATATATATATATATATATATATATATATATATATATATATATATATATATATATATATATATATATCAAAGTTCATCTTTTATTCGGAAGTTACGATCCTGAAAGCATACATTATTTTCCGTT
Source organism: Cynegetis impunctata (assembly GCA_030704885.1). Classification (NCBI taxonomy): domain Eukaryota; kingdom Metazoa; phylum Arthropoda; class Insecta; order Coleoptera; family Coccinellidae; genus Cynegetis; species Cynegetis impunctata. Next base: position 179,036 of record JARQZK010004472.1, on the reverse strand, counting down.
CAATATTAAACCTACTGCATGAAAAATTATTAACGTGCAAAGTTTCATCGTTATCCGTAGACGATAATATCCTCTTTAACTTCCCCTCTTACGTTCGCCGTTTTGTCCGTAATGAACCATAACGACCCATTAATATTATACTAATGGATTCCTATAAAGAATTTATACCTTCCTTCATCTGTTATCGATTTTTCTTTGGAGAGAGTCTTTCTACTGAAAAAGCAACCAGTCCCAAAATTATATATAAATTGAGGAGATCCTCACTTAATAAATTCATTAGAAAACTTTAGTGTTTTATTCAAACTAATTTTGTTATGTGATTTAAAGTAGCTCTGCATAATGAAAGATGAAATCTTTTCATATAATTCATAATTATATTTTCTAGTAACAATTAAAATTTACAATCACACTACTTTTAATTTTAAGTATTCACTAACATTTTTATTACGTATATGACTATAGTTATATATATATAAATATATATATATATATATTTATGTAATATATATATATATATATATATATATATATATATATATTTATATATATATATGTATATTTATATATATATATATATATATATATATATATATATATATATATATATATATATATATATATATATATATATATATATATATATATATATATATAACAGAGAAAAATACCACTTATATGTGCATTAAATTATATAATGTGTTACCCCGTAAATATCAAACTCTTGAAGACTACAGACAGTTCAAAAGAGAAATTTTTTAATACCTCATCAACATTGAGCCATATAGTGTGCGGGATAATCAATTTATGTCAAAACATGTTCTCCTTTCAAAAGTGTATTTTGATGTTGAGAATAAAGAAGTTATTATTATTATTATTATATATATATATATATATATATATATATATATATATTTATATATATATATATATATATATAAATATATATATTTATTTATATATATATATATATATATATATATATATATATATATATATAGAATTTGGGAATCATTATGGACGATCAATTACGTTTTCGTGATCATATTTTGCTTTTGTTAATAAAATGCTACATGTCTCTTAGGACTCTGTATATGAATGTTAGCATATTGAAATTTAAGATGCGTAAAAAACTTGTAGAAACGCTAATTTTGCCGATTCTGCATTATGGTCTGGTCCTTATCTATCCTTGTCTAGATCAACTTTCGAGGAATAGACTACAGCGCATTCAGAAAATGTTGTCGATTTGTATTCAGAGTACGCAAATATGAGGATTTCGGCTAAGATTGATCAACTACGGTGGCTGAGAATGAACCAGGTTTTCTTTTTTCATATGAGTTCTTTAGTCCACCGAATTCTATCATCTGGGATGCCTTCTTATCTTCATTGTAGATTGAGTTTCAGAGGTAATTCTCATGCTGTTAATATTAGACATGGGGATACTCTCCACCTCCCTAGGTTTCGCCTATTTAATTCTATAGCTGTATATAATAAGATACCTAGGAATATTAAAAAACTTTCATTACATAGTTTCAAGAAGAAGATCAGATCGAGACTTCTATCTGCACAAATAGCTGTTTAATTTTTGCTAAGGGCTACCTAATGAATAATCTTTAGTTTGTTATTGTCAATTTATATTCAATGCTTGCATTCTCATTTACTCCTAATAATTTACGATTTGTTTCAGTTTACATTAAAACAATGGTTAAAAATAACAATTTACACATTTATTATAAGAAATAACGCATGACGCACGTTTCGGTGGAACTTCACCTTCTTCAGATGCTAATGGCAAACTAACTATGATTCTCTGTTATATCGAAAACAAGAAATGACAAATTATGTAGAAGGGGTAAATACAAAGATGGTTACAAATTTTTTATTTACCCCTTCTACATAATTTGTCATTTCTTGTTTTCGATATAACAGAGAATCATAGTTAGTTTGCTATTAGCATCTGAAGAAGGTGAAGTTCCACCGAAACGTGCGTCATGCGTTATTTCTTATAATAAATGTGTAAATTGTTATTTTTAACCATTGTTTTAATATGTTTATTAATTTACACCAAGTATCGGCCCAATCAATCCAAAAAATGTTTCAGTTTTTTATTTCGTGTCTGGTTTTTATTTGTCTGTATTTCATTTCACATTGAGTTGTTTTGTTCTATCAATTATTTATTTTCATTTTGTTTTATATAGATTCTTAATTTTCTTCTTTTTTTTTATATATGTTGTTTTTTTTTGTTTATTTTGTTACTTTGTTTCATTGATTATATTTTTTTTTGTAGTTCGAGGTTGAGTAGAATAGCTTTGCTAGACTTCGCCTCTCATAATCAATAAAGTCCTTATTATTATTATTATTATTATATATATATATATATATATATATATATATATATATATATATATATACCGGGTGTCGGTGTCCGTTTTTCGAGCTCCACCATTGGGATCTCAGTTGTAAGAAGAGATACGAAGTCGGTTGAATTTAGGCAAAGTTGCGTGTTTTTATGCTGAACAAATATCTGAAAAAAATTGGTCGTTTTTAGTTTTTGAATAATTGAAAAAAAACATAAACTTGTGATTTTCATTTTCAATAGAAAAACAAAAGGTCTAGACGTTCTTAACTAGGTTGTTCCTGAGGTACTTATTTACAGGGAATCTGAATCTGTCATATTATTTTCAAGGCGTTCTTGATGCTAAAGTTACAAGACTCAACTTTGGTTTTTGTCAAGGACTTCGCATTTTTGAAAAGTATGTTTTTTCTTATTACAACGATTTATCACGCAATATGATTTAATCCTACGTTATGATCAAAATTAGGAGAAAACAATTTTTGCGGAGTGTGATTTTGAAAGAACGCCATCAATCGTGGCTTTTCCAAAACTTCATATTTTTGAAAAAGCGAATGTCGTGGCGAAACGTCATCATTTTAATAAAATAGAGTTTTTTTGAGATTCACCAAGCGAATCTTGTTATTGCTAATAATTATCAAAAAGTTATATATATATATATATATATATATATATATATATATATATATATATATATATATATATATATAGAAAGCATAATTCTTCGTGTTTAACCGAAACACGTTCGTGGCAATAAAATCAAGTACTAGGACATTTATCTGAAACTAATCAAACAAACCTCCCAGCGGAGCTGGTTATACGAGTTCACGAAACATCGAAATGCCTCCATACATCTTAGACGGTGTATGTTAGAACTTAATGTTTCTAACATACACCGTCTAAGATGTATGGAGGCATTTCGATGTTTCGTGAACTCGTATAACCAGCTCCGCTGGGAGGTTTGTTTGATTAGTTTCAGATAAATGTCCTAGTACTTGATATATCTATATATATATATATATATATATATATATATATATATCGAAATATATTTTAAATTATAATATTAATTCTAGGTTAGTTACGGCAATTGGAGATGCTTATGGTGTTGCTCTCTTACTTCATATGTTGACATCCACGATCATGCTGACAATTTTAGCCTACCTAGCAACAAAAGTAAGCTGAACTTTAAGTTCTTTATTTATCGTATGCTACTAATATTAATTATCAATATTGTACAAATGAATTCAAAAATACATTTTCAACAGATTGAAGGGGTCAACGTATACGCTGCTTCCGTGTTAGGGTACCTAATTTACGCCCTGGCCCAGGTATTTCATTTCTGTATTTTTGGAAACCGGCTCATTGAAGAAGTGCGTATTATGTCTTACTAGTTAGAAATGAAAGGTGATATCGTTTCGTATTTTTACAGAGTTCATCAGTGATGGAAGCTGCTTACAGCTGTCACTGGTATGACGGTTCTGAAGAAGCGAAAACATTTGTTCAGATTGTCTGTCAACAATGTCAGAAGGCGCTTTCGATTTCCGGAGCGAAGTTCTTCACCATATCTCTAGACTTGTTCGCTTCGGTGAGTATTTTTATATAAGATGGCATATATATTCATGCAAATAGTCCCAGAAGTATCAAGCCTAATCCAAAATTAAAGATATGGAAATTCATTTCTCATCATATATATATATATATATATATATATATATATATATATATATATATATATATATATATATATATATATATATGATGAGAAATGAATTTCCATATTTTATATATATATATATATATATATATATATATATATATATATATATATATATATATCTTCGCAGTCGTATCTTCATTTCTGAAGAGTCGTGACATCATGTCTATGAACATTGATCAACTGAATGTCTCCAACGTTGACGGTGCTCGGCTTTCCTCAAATTTGCCTGCAATGTCTGTCCCGTGATTTCCTTAATTTGGTCTATCCATCGCGACGGAGATCTGCCCCTGGGTCTGTTGCCTTCCACTTTACCCTGGACGATTAGCCTTTCTAGATTACTATGTTCTCTTCGAGTAATGTGCCCAAAGTATCTGAGAATGCGTCGTCGACATATGGTGGAAAGTCGATCTGTGATACCTAGTTCGTTTAGTATCGACACATTCGTTCTGTGTGCCGCCCAGGGTATCCGAAGCATCCTTCGCCAACACCACATCTCGAACGCGTCTACTCGGCGTCTATCGGTCGATTTTATTGTCCAGGATTCCGACCCATATGAGAATATTGAGAACACTAAGGTGTTCATCAGTGCCATTTTAGTATTCTTAGTTATGTGTTTGTCCTTCCATATTTTTGTCAAGCTCGACGTTGCCGTTCTTGCTAGTATTATCCGCCTTCTTATCTCACTCTCACATCCTCCTGTGTTGGTTATGAGAGAGCCTAAATATATGAAGTCATTCACTGCTTCGAGTCTATTTTGTAGATTCTTCAGTTCAATGATATTATTTCTATCGACGATCATCAATTTAGTCTTATTGAGATTAATTTCAAGTCCCATCGCTCGACTCTCGTTGGTGACCAGATCGAGAAGCACAGTCATTTCATCTTCATTTTTTGCAATTAAGGTGGTGTCATCGGCGTATCTTAGATTGTTTATTTTTTTGCCATTGATTGATACCCCTCCATCGAAGTTCTCTAATGCTCGTCTCATTATATATTCTCCGTAGGCGTTAAATAGTCGCGGTGATAAGATGCATCCCTGACGTACTCCTCTCTGTACTTTGAAGGCGGCTGAAGTTTTCTTGTTGAGGCTAACTAATGCTTGGTTATTTTTATATAAATTTTTGAGGAGGGACAAAAGATGTTGGGGGGTTCCCATTTCTTTCAGTACGTTCCAGAGACAGTTCCATTTTACACAATCGAAGGCCTTCTTATAGTCTATAAAGCATAGGAGCATGGGCGTGTTGAACTCTCGGGCTTTCTCAATTAGTTGGCGAACATTGAATATTTGGTCTCTGGTTCCTCTCCCCTTAACAAAACCTGCCTGTTCTGGAGGAATCTGACTCTCTAGGTAGTTTTGTAGTCTTTTGTCTATTATTCTGAGCAGGATTTTGCTTCCGTGGGATATAAGAGATATCGTTCGATAGTTTTCGCATTTCTTAGTGGATCCCTTCTTATGAATCGGAACAAATGCAGAAGTTGTATATATATATATATATATATATATATATATATATATATATATATATATATATATATATAAAATGAAGTGAACTAGGACATTTATTTGAAACTAATCAAACAAACCTCCTAGCGGAGCTGGTTATACGAGTTTACGAAACATCGAAATGCCTCATATTTATATGCCATATAGTCACTGGAAGGAAAATATAACGCCGTTAGAAATATTTGGTTGGTTATCACTTTCGATGGATGGATGATACTGATGAGTCCCAAATAAGGGCGAAACAGACTGTCTATCATTTCCATTGATTGTGATAAACAACTCAATGTTTCTAACATACACCATCCAAGGTATATGAAGGCATTTCGATGTTTCGTGAACTCGTATAAGCAGCTCCGCTAGGAGGTTTGTTTGATTAGTTTCAAATAAATGTCCTAGTTCACTTCATTTTATTGCCACGAAATTCGGTTTTATATATATATATATATATATATATATATATATATATATATATATATATATATATATATATATATATATATATATATATATATATATATATAGATATGTTCAGAAAGATTTCAGCGGTCGGAAGTATTTGAAAAACTTGGTTCACGGAATGAACCGCGTAAAAGATTTGAAAAATCTCGACGTTTCGGCTCCTTTTGCGAAGCCATCTTCAAGAGAATTAGAAGGGAAATTCTGAATTATTTCCCTTCTAATTCTCCTGAAGATGGCTTCGCAAAAGGAGCCGAAACGTCGAGATTTTTAAATCTTTTACGCGGTTCATTCCGTGAACCAAGTTTTTCATATATATATATATATATATATATATATATATATATATATATATATATATATATATATATATATATATATATATATATATATATATATATATATATATATATATATATATATATATATATATATATATATATATATATATATATATATATATATATATATATATATATATATATATATATATATATATATATATATATATATATATAAATATATATAAGGTGTCCACGGAAGGTGGCTCGCCCCTATAACTTTTTTGTTTTCGGAGATAATGAAATGAAATTTAGAGGATCTGTTTAATGCATAAAACTACATTTTTGACAGGGAGCTCAACTTCATGCAACTTCCGGTTTCACCGGAAATGACATAAACTTTAGATTTTCAAATAGGACACCTGGTATATTTTAAGTTTTTTTGTCTCCATATGACATTTAGAATACAACCATGTATCATTTGTTACTTTTTGTAACCTTTTATTCATTTTTTTTTTGAAATAAATTTTCATTCTAGAAGGCTGTGGATGCGTTGAAAAAACTAATTTCGGTCCTAAAATGTTTTTTAAAATTCAACTTTACTGTTTTCGATCAAAATGGTTCAGCTATGTGACGTTTATTTTAAAACTTTTATTACTATTTTTTTTCAAATGGCAACATGGTGGCTCGTCGGGTTAAAAAAAAAGATAATTTCATTACGATTAATTTGATACCGTACTCTAGGTATTAGGCTGGAAGAAAACTTTCAGTAAAAACCTGAAATTCCATAACCTTAGAACTTTCTTCAAATGAAGAATCTTATTGATATTAAAATAACATTTGAAATCATCGAGTAGCCTATGACCAAATGAAACCTATGACCTATGAAACAAAGTAAGTCCAAAGCAACGCTCACAAATCTACGTCCCAGGACGGTAAACGCATCTATAGCCCTCTAGAAAGTATTTCTTTCGAAAAAACAAATAAAGCAACGGTTACAAAAAGTAACAAATGATACATGGTTACATTCTAAATATCATATGAAGACAAAGAAACAGATAATATACTAGGTGTCCTATTTAAAAACAGAAAGTTTATGTCACTTCCGGTGAAACCGGAAGTTGCATGAAGTTGAGTTACTTGACAGAAAATGTAGTTTCATGCATTAAACAGATCCTCTAAATTTCAAATTTCATTCCATCATCTCCGTAAACAAAAAAGTAATAGGGGCGAGACACCTTCCGTGGACACCCGGTATATATATATATATATATATATATATATATATATATATATATATATATATATATATATATATATATATATATATATAAATATATATATATATATATATATATATATATATATATATATATACCTGAGATTGAATTCTCTTGGTGAAACATCATAAATAATAAAGTTTGAACTTCAAAATAAAACTCACTTTCCTTAAATTTCACTAAATAAAAATAATTTGATACTGTATTTATTATATTGAAGAATCTGTGGTATTCAGTATACCTCGCGCAAATTATTAATGAAGAACAAAAATACTTCCCTATAAATTATGTGCCGAATTTGAGTAGCAAAATTTGTAACAGACTGTCAAAAAATAACGTTTAAATAAATTGTATAAATAAAAAAAACTTGAAGTCATTCTTGGTCAGTAATAAAGAAATATCTAACATCGGAGAAAACAGTGGTGTTTACAAAATATTTTGCAACGAATGTCCTGCTTTCTATATTGGACAAACAGGAAGTAATATAAACATTCGTGTTAATGAACATAAAAATTTTATTTTACAAAATAAGAATACCATTGGCTTCTCCAATTATTGTAGAAAATTTAATCATTTTCTGGATTTCAACAAAACCCAATTGTTGCATTCAGGTAATAAAAGAAAGCGCCTTGACCTTCTTGAAATTCTCGAAATAAAATCCGCTCATAACTGTTAATTACCTTTTGTAAACGAACAAATTGACTTTCAGGTATCACTTTTGCTATTGTCTGTTTTATAAATTAGGATGTAATACTCTCCTGTAGTCAGTCTTGATAATGAGTTCATAACACGAAACATGTCGACTTTTCGTTACTGCTGAATACAGTATCTAATTATTTTTATATAGTGACACTTGAGCCAAGAGTGTTCCATTTTAAAGTTTAAACTTTATTCTTAATTCTTTGATTTGAGGAACCGTCCTTGAAAACTCATAACAAGTAATTTCGACTATGTTCAAAATTATACCTATTCTACAACAAATGAATGTTATGTATGTGTATGTGATTCATGGTTGGATGTTCTGAAAATGTGGATGGTGTTGACATTATTAAATCTGAATTTGAAGTTGATCTACTAGAGAAATTAGTATTTAGTTAAGTGGATGATATAAAAGAATTTGGTTCATTTTAGCTTTAGATTCTTTGATGAATTGTAGTATTTTGATAAAGGTGGTTTGTTAGTTAGTTGAATATATATATATATATATATATATATATATATATATATATATATATACATATTTATATATATATATATATTATTATATATATATATATATATATATTATATATATATATATATATATATATATAATATATATATATATATATATTATATATATTATATATTATATATATATATATATACAATCTCTTGATAATTATTAGCAATATCAGGCTTGTTGATTCTTAAAAACTCGATTTTATTAAAGAGTTGACGTTTTACTTCGATATTCGTAATTGAAATTTCTTTGACATTTATTGATGTGAAAAAATTGAAAAAATAAGGCTGCTTTGTCTTGCTAGTTATTTATTATATACTATTCAGTCTAATATTAACATTCAAAAATGTTATGATTAGATGGTAAGGGAAACCAAAGAAACCTTTACCTACGTAATGTTTGAAAATAAAAATAATAGGGTATTATTTATCTAACAACAAAGAAATGAGTCATGGGAAAACATTAAAGATGTGGAGTAAAATTATCGGTATAGTACGTTTATATGGAAGCAGCCGTTGACACGTGTTTCGGACTCTTTGGTCCTCATCAGAACGGCGTAGCAAAGCATTGGATTGAAAATTTGAAGATGAAAATAGTACAACAAACAAAATCCTCTGATACGGCTACTTCCATATAAACGAACTATACCGATAATTTTGCTCTACCTATTTAATATTTTCCCGCGACTAATTTCTTTGTTATTGTTTATTTACTCGTTCTTAGTTCTCGCGGATAGCATTAATCGCCTCCGTGGCAAAGTTTGACCAAATCTCCCATACCGGAGAGTTCAAACAATAAACCACAATGAGGGTGATTGTCTTCCGTATCAGAGGATTTTGTTTGTTGTACTATTTTCATCTTCAAATTTTCAATCTTATGCTTTGCTACGCCGTTCTGATGAGGACCAAAGAGTCCGAAACACGTGTCAACGGCTGCTTCCATATAAACGTACTATACCGATAATTTTACTCCACATCTTTAATGTTTTCCCATGACTCATTTCTTTGTTGTTAGATAAATAATACCCTATTATTTTTATTTTCAAACATTACGTAGGTAAAGGTTTCTTTGGTTTCCCTTACCATCTAATCATAACATTTTTGATGTTAATATTAGACTTGAATAGTATATAATAAATACTAGCAAGACAAAGCAGCCTTATTTTTTCAATTTTTTTCACATCAATAAATGTCAAAGAAATTTCAATTACGAATATCGAAGTCAAACGTGAACTCTTTAATAAAATCGAGTTTTTTTAAGATTCAACCAGCCTGTTATTGCTAATAATTATCAAGAGATTAAAATAGATCACAGGGCAACAACAATTCGAATAAATTATATATATATATATATATATATATATATATATATATATATATATATATATATATATATATATATATATATATATATATATATATATATATATATATATATATATATGTATATATGTATATACACTCACCGACTTAAAATTCGGGACATTCAAAATTTTGATGAAATTTAATGGATGATAACTTTTTTTTCCATAGTCCGATTCAAATGTTTTTTTTTTCAAATGTAGATAGATGTTTCGAGTTTGAGAAATGTTATTCAATTTCGAAAAAAAAAAGTGTACATGTTGAGCAATGAATCAGAATCTGCAGAAAAACATATACACTGGAGTTTAGATTGCAGAATTACTCTACAGGGTGTAACAAACTTCAGGGAAAAATATTTTTTCGCTATTTTCCTTTATATTTATACATTTACAATTTTTTTTCAAAGTTAAATAACATTACTCAAACTCGACATCTATCTACATTTTGAAAAAAAAAATTGAATCGGACTGTGGAGAAAAAGTTCTCATACATCAAATTTCATCAAAATTTTGGCTGTACCGAATTTTAAGTCGTTGAGTGTATATAATATTTAGTTTTTTTCAATCATTCATGACCTTAGTTGAATATTTTCGAAAATGCAGCTTGTCTTAAATTTCACGGCATTCCTGATCTTTGTATATTTCTAAAATTCTGCTGAAATTATTGTTCCTGTGACATAAGATTCATTTTGTTTTATTTCAGGTACTCGGAGCAGTAGTGACCTACTTCATGGTATTAGTGCAGCTCAAATAAATTGGTTTTTCGTCTCCATTAATATCGATGAAATGCGATATAATTCTGCGAATATGCAGCCTGGGGAATTCATCGCTTACTGAACTTCTATTCATCTAGAATTCAGAAATAAGAAAATTGAGATTGAATTCTCGCACATCACTTGGTGAAACATCATAAAGAATAAAGTAAAAACTTTAAAATAAAAACACTTGGCTTATGTTTCACAATATAAAAAATATTTAGATACTGTATTCAGCAGTAACGAAAAGTCGATATGTTTCGAGTTATGAACTCATCATCAAGACTGACTACAGGAGAGTATTGCACCTTAATTTATAAAACAGACAAAAGCAAAGATGATACCTGAAAATCAATTTGTTCGTTTACAAGGGGTAATTGACTATTATGGGCGGAACTTATTTCGAGAATTTCAAGAAGGTCATGACGTTTTCCTTTGTTACCTGAATGTAACAATTTGGTTTTGTTGAAATCCAGGAAGTGATTGAATTTTATACAATGTTCAGAGAAGCCATTGGTATTTTTGTTGTGTATAATTGACTTTTTATGTTCTTCAACACGAATATTTATATTCCTTCCTGTCTGTCCAATATAGAAAGCAGGACATTCGTCACAAAATATTTTGTAAATACCACTGTTTTCTCCGATGTTAGATTTTTCTTTATTATTGACGAAGAATGACTTCAAGTTTCTTTTATTTGTACAAATTGTTTTAACATTATTTTTCGATAGTCTGTTACAAATTTTGCTACTCAAATTTCTTCATTAATAGTTTGCGTGGGGTATATTGAATGCAACAGATACTTTATTCGTTTTTTTCCAATAAGCTTGTCGATAAGACTTTCATTGTAACCGTTTTTGATGGCTAATAATTTAATTGTATTAACTTCAGTTTCCATTATCGGAAACGAATTTTCAAACAGAAGTTAATACAATTAAATTATTAACCATCAATAACGGTTATTTGGGAGGAAACGAATAAAGTATCTGTTGCATTCAATATACCCCACGCAAACTATTAATGAAGAACAAAAATACTTCCCAATAAATTATGTGCTGAATTTGATTAGCAAAATTTGTAACAGACTATCGAAAAATATCGTTAAAACAATTTGTACAAATAAAAGAAACTTGAAGTCATTCTTGGTCAATAATAAAGAAAAATCTAACATCGGAGGAAACAGTGGTGTTTATAAAATATTTTACGACGAATGTCCTGCTTTCTATATTGGACAGACAGGAAGGAATATAAATCTTCGTGTTGAAGAACATAAAAGGTCAATTTTACAAAACAAAAATACCACTGGCTTCTCTGAACATTGTATAAAATTCAATCACTTCCTGGATTTCAACAAAACCAAACTGTTACATTCAGGTAACATTCTTGAAATTCTCGAAATAAGTTCCCCCCATAATAGTCAATTACCCCTTGTAAACGAACAAATTGATTTTCAGGTATCACCTTTGATTTTGTCTGTTCTATAAAATAGGATGCAATACTCTCCTGTAGTCAGTCTTGATAATGAGTTCATAACTCGAAACATGTTGACTTTTCGTTACTGCTAAATACAGTATCTAAATATTTTTTATATTGTGAAACAAAGGCCAAGTGTTTTTATTTTAAAGTTTATACTTTATTCAATAAGAAAATTGACTAATTGTTTTTATATTCAAGCATACTTCAAATCTTATCTGCCACTTTATCCAGCACACAATGGTCGAACATAACCTTTCTAGTATTATTTAGGTCTTTTTATTCGTAGGAGTAAATCAATCTATAGGTTGTGTTCAATTTTTTTATATTTATAGTATCTCACATAACTTTCAATACACAAAAAATTATTAATATAATGCCTTACACGAGTTTGTTCCTTATATGAAACCAGGGCCGGATTTACCAATAGGTTATTATAGGTTGTTTAAAATTGTTATATATTCACGGTTGTTCCTCATAAGTGGAAGAAAGGCAGAGTATTGTTTCATCCCCAACACTTGGAGTACAGCGAAAGGGAGATCCTAGAACTTATCCATAACTTTTTTTTTTTCTCACAGCTGACATTTTCACATCACAAAACAACAACATTACTATTCGAACACCAATAAGTCTCTATAGAGTGACCGTTACTTTAAAGTTTTTTTTCAAGTAACTGGAACTGTGTCGTAATTTTCACGAAGAGTGGAAAGTAAAAATTACTGTGAAGTTGTTTTCTTGAGTAGAGAAATATTTAATTTTACCTTAAATATTACTACATAGTTTCATAACTTTGAAGGAATTTCAGAAGTAGCAAGAACGTCATAGTTACTTTTAACGCCACCATGAAGTAATAAAAACTTTGAAGTGATATACGAGTACCAAGACCAAGTTAATGGGGCTAGCGAATATAACTTTGAAGTCTCTGCGATTTCAAAGTTATTTAACAAAGTAACAGTCACGTTTCAGAAACTTGAAAAGCTACTTAGAAGTACTGCAACTTTTAAGTTCCATAAATAGGTTGCAGCCTATAGACAACCATCACTCAAGGGGCCCCCAATAAAATTGAAATTTGTAAAGAAGAAATTTTGAAATAATTATGTACTACGATGACTGATGCAAATTAAAATGATCGTATTAAACTCAGCACGGAATTCGATATTAGTAGGGAAATTGGCGTTAGTGATATTGAAGATTTGGCTGAAATTAATGTTGAAAAGGTTTAATTTACTTCAACACTTTTTTTAGTATTGAGCTGTGCTAGTATTAAGCATTAAGTTTTTTTTTCAAATCAATAGGTAGATTGCCTAAATGGCCTTGACCTGTGTCATCAGCCAACAATTTTTTTTAAATTCTAATTCTTCTTAGGTATTATCGAGGATAGATTAATGAATATATTTTTATAGTATAGTAGTATAGTAACTACAGGGCGCTCTATGCAAGCCTTAGCTCTGGAAGAATAGACGAATATATTACACATTCCGAATTAATAGAGTAAAGTTCAAGATATGCAAATCAACAAATTGAAAAATTAGAAAAAAAATCATCAACTCAGTTTACAATAATGAAATTTCTAAAAATGCATATAACTTCTGTATAATACTTTAATGTGAACACGTACACCTGAGGCACTTCGATACCCTTAAATCTCGAAATTCGAGATTTTTTTTTCTATACTATATAAATTTTAATCTATGACCCGCAATTCGTACTAAAGTAGGAAAATCACATGATAACTAACTATGAAATTTGGGGATTTTCTATTCTTCACGAGGCCCCCACGACCTCTCAGCCAATGAGCCCCAAAAACGTTAATCCAGCACTGTATTAGACTCTCTATATTTGTAGGTCCATAAGCTAGATGATAAACATATAGAGCTTATTTAGTATTGAGATTTTATGTTTAAATACAAAAGAGCAGGGCTCATCAATTCTCAATATATTCCTTCATTGTTTACATAGACTCCAATATCTAATGACAACGAAGCTTTGATTTAACTATCATATATATCGTATCAAATTTGCCATATATTTATCTCATTAAAGGATTATGTCATCCAGAAAGGTCACAGTATGCATGCATTTCTACTTAGTCTCCGAAAGTATTTTGCTTGTATATTTTTCAGGATATTGTTAGGGTCATGTGCTATCTTGTCACTCTTGGACCCTGAGTCCTAAGACTCACGGGTAAGAAGATATACTTTCTCTAATTTTTTTTGTCAAATTACCGAAAATCCCTTTTTTGAACCTTCGTATGTTTTTTCATTGATGCCTGTCAAAAAACCATTTTATTTTCAAATATTCTGTACAGTATGCTCGTTCAATTAGGTATTAGTTCTATATATATATATATATATATATATATATATATATATATATATATATATATATATATATATATATATATATATATATATATATATATATATATATTATATATATATATATATATATATATATATATATATATATATTATATATATATATATATATATATATACATATATATATATATATATATATATATATATATATATATATGTTGTAAATGATTATTTTATTGGTTTTTTTAGAAAGTCTGACGTCTGACGTCTGACGTCTGTTCTGCAAAAATAGAATTTTATAGGGGTAATAAATTCAATGATGGCATTTTCAGTTTCACTATGGTACATCAAAGTGTCATACTTGACGTGGTTAGCGCTATTAAGTCGAATGCTGCTGGTGCGGATGAAATCTCTCTATCTATGTTAAAACTATGCTTGCCCAATATTCTCGACCACATAACTCATATAGTTAATTGCTGCCTCCACTGTGGATATTTTCCTAGGATCTGGCGTGAGTCAGTGGTTTATCCTATTTCTAAGGTCAGTAATCCTGGAGCTCTACGAGACTTGCGGCTGATAAGTCTTCTACCAGTTTTATCAAAAATTCTCGAACGTGTAGTTTATGTTCAGTTATATGATTATCTCGTAAGTAATGATATCCTGCCTTCTCAGCAGTCTGGTTTCCGCAGGGGTTATAGTACTACCACTGCCTTATTAAATATTATTGATGATATTGTTAGGGCTATTGATAAGAAAATGGGAGTTCTTTTGGTTGCTTTAGATTTTTTTAAGGCATTCGACCTAATTGATCATGAGCTACTGTGTGCTAAACTCGAATATTTTGGTTCGGATATTACTGCTCTATCTTTTTTCAAATCTTATTTGTGGAAGCGTAGCCAGCGTGTCCGTGTTAACAATAACTTATCTAAATCTAAACCTATTGTATCGGGTGTACCACAGGGATCTATTTTGGGCCCTTTATTGTTTCTTTTATATACCTCAGATCTACCAAATGTTGTATCTGATTGTACAATGCAGCTGTATGCTGATGACACTCAATTGATTCATTGCTTTGACCCATCTAATGTTCCGGCTGCAAACGATTCCATAAATAAGGATCTAACTTCGATATCTCAATTCTCAAGAGCACACAATTTAACCATAAATCCATCAAAGACAACCGCACTTCTGTAGCAGGTATAAGAGACCAGATACTCAGAATTTGATACAGCTTGAGTTGGATGGCGTTGAGATCAACTTGTCAGACCAAGCAAAAAATTTAGAACTGATTATAGACCAGAACCTAAGATTCAAAGGCCATATTAGTTCACTTCTTCAGAAGTGTTACATGAGAATGCGTATGCTTCATGTCAACAAGCACATACTGAATTTCAAAATGCGTAAAAAGCTAACCGAAACTTTGGTTCTTTCAGTTTTGAATTAGTGTAGCATTGTTTACTACCCTTGTCTCGACCAGAAATCCCGAGGTCAATTGCATTCAAAATACATGTTGTAGATTTATTTTCGACCGAGGAAGATATTATTAATTATTAATCACGCCTTTGAGTTGAATTTTCTTGTCTTCATATATCGTTTGATCAGGTCTAAAGACCCTTCTTACTTGTACAAAAATATCGTTTTTAGAAAATCAGCCACAGCATTCCTCTGCCATGTTCGAGCGCTGCTTTACTTATAATTTAGTAAATTCTTTTGTGTTCACTATGTCTATTTCTTCATTGTCTAGATATCGGCATACTCTTAGGGACTTACTCTTGGCCAGGCAATGAAATTGATAATGATGATGATATATATGTTACTATCTCTGTACCTGTTGGAGTTTTATCTCCTGTTGATTTTTAGTATTTATTTTTTTTTGTAGTGTTCTTATAATGTTTATTTTATTTTATAGCTAATTTACGTGTTAACTAGGTAGGTTAAGAGTTAAAGAGTAGCTTTAAGCTAATCTTCGCCTGCCTGGGCAAATGCTGTGTATACACATTTGTGAAATAAAGTCATATTATTATTATTATTAAATATATATATATATATATATATATATATATACATGTACATATTAAGATAAATGGGATTACCAGATTACCAGAGAAGTGACGATGCTTGTAAATGAACTGACCAGACCACTGATAGATAGGGGGAAACTAAAATAGATTAAGTATGATCAGTTTATATAAAGTTTCTCAATAATTGTTCATGTAATATTACGAATTATATGCACTAATTTTAAAATAATGTGAAACAGCAATTTATAAATTAATTTACTAATTAGAGTCTAGTATAGATATTTTATAGTAGGTAATACATAATCATTATAAAGACAGCAGATATAAAATTTTCATTAATATCGTTTGTATGTATCAATGTGATATTCTTCTGTATTTTAGCGAAATCGTTTTTATCATTTGTTGTGCTAAAAATCTCATTAATAAGTTGTATAATCAACATGTTGGGATATCTACGAAAGTTATGTCACTGACATCTGATTTATAGTCTGTCCAGCGAGAATTGGTCATAGACAAATGGAAATAAAGACGAAATGCTGCCTACCCAAATAAAGAAAATTCGAAATTCCTAATTCATATTTGTCTTTTTTTGTGTGTAATTTTCTGAAAGAGTATTTATATGGTGGTAGAAACCGGATCATCCGTTTCGACAAATATTCTGTCCATAACATATTAAAATCCATACATCCCTCAAGAGAATTTATCATTCCGAGTAATGAAAATAAGTTGAATTGAATGTAAAGTTGTCATTCTGTTTCAAAATTTGCCATGTTGTTGGACCCTCTCGACCTACTTTCACGTTTGATCATCGCCGAAATTACCTCTATGTCTCATTTTGTCGAAAATTGGGTCAACTAATTAGTTTCAAGATTATTTATTACGTTTGGCAACACTGTTCCCTAATCGACGTCATATAATATTGATGACGTGAACGCCAATTCTCGCTCTACAGACTATAGTATAGATTTGGATGATTTGATATTTGTCTAAGTACGTGAAATGAAGTTATTGGCATTCCAAAGTGGCTTCTATTGACAAAATGATCTAATATACTATTCTTATTGATATATAATACTCACGTATATCACTATAAGTTCATTCTGGAACCACGAAAGTCCAACAAAACGTTATTATACTAATAGTAAGTAAAGTAATTAATAAACTACTAAAACGCTTTATAATTTTTTTATTATGTTATGAGTTTTCATTATAATGTTCCCAGATACACATAAATTGAGAATATTAGTGTGAAATATTTCCTTAAATTTTCGTTATAGTATTTAGCTTTTGTTATGTAAGTGTGCACAAATTGTTTGTTCAAAAAACAGTAGAAGTTAAATATTGTGAAATTTTTTCTAATGTAGAATGTACGATTTATATACAAATTAAGCGATTGCAATAAATATAAAATAGAAAATTTGGAATGTGGTATACCAATTTTTTTTTCTATCGAGACTGTTCAGTATAAGTAATGCAGGAACCAATTAAAAAATCTACAAAAATTTGAATTTCTGCAAACTTCAGATATTTTATGACCAAAAAAGTTATGTAAACCTAAACTGGTTTTTTAACTAAATAGTTTTCTATATCATATAAAGTGAACAAGGAAAATTCTTCAATAATTGAAAAAATCAATCGAATAACTTTCCAAGGTTGGTTATATGTATTCTACATTCACAATCCAACGTGAATTATGGAAATCGTCAAGTCATCCCGACCCAAAAACTGCATACAGCTGTTTCGAACTAATTAGATCTCTTCAGTGCTGTTTAGTTAACTCGAAGTTGATTAAACAATTTTTTATTGTTCTCCAATACAAATCGTTAACGAACAACTATATCGATAAAATTTCGTAGTGCCATCCACCAGAGATATTGAAAACCAACAATTCACCGAATTAGATCGAAAATGTAGCGAGAACAAATACATACTTCCTGACCGGAACAGGTCAACTCAGTTTCAAGAGAAATTAAAAGGATATTAGTTATTGTCCCAAGATAAAATATGTGCTAATAGGTATATATATATATATATATATATATATATATATATATATATATATATATATATATATATATATATATATATATATATATATATATATATATATATATGAAAAACTTGGTTCACGGAAATGAAGCGCGTAAAAGATTTGAAAAATCTCGACGTTTCGGCTCCTTTTGCGAAGCCATCTTCAGGAGAATTAGAAGGTAAATAATTCAGACTCGTGGCTCAATCTGCCTACTTCCACGAATCGAATTAGGAGAAATCGGATACAATACGCTTGCGTGGGCTCAACCTGCCTACTCCACTAACCGTACTGCTTCCTGTCAACTCTGAAGTCTCAATCTGCCTACTCTTCAGAGTCAACTGTTTAAATCGAGGTGAAAACTTCAAAAGCGATACCGGTTGCGAACCCGGCCTGTGTGGGATTCAATAGTTGATATATACACATATATATACATACATATATATATATATATATATATATATATATATATATATATATATATATATATATATATATACATATATACAAACATATATCAACATTGCCTACCCACTAAAAACACCTCTGTTCTTTCGGTTTCCGGGCATAAGCCTACTAAACCTCCAGTCTCACACTTAGATTAGGACTCTGGTGCTGCGGTCAGCACTAGAACCTGTTCCCTTCCTTGTGTCTATATTTCAAGACCCAAGTGTATATCTCTCTGCGTCGCGTCGCATTCATTTTGAAATCAAGTAAACATACCTGACGACTGCCCGTGGCATTCACTCCGACCTCGAGATCCAACATCCATTTTCACACTCGTCGTCTGCAATGGCCATTACTCCGACATCGAGATCCAATATCCATCTTCACTCTCGTCGTCTGCAACGAGCATCATTCGTCTTCGAACCTGACGATCCGCTTCCATCTCACCGTGCCGTCCTCTGTTGGGCGCTGCTCCTTACTAGCGAACCGATGAAGAACGTGTCTGATGGACAATCTCTCAGCCCATCTAGGTCCTTCTTCACTCCTCGTCGTCTTCAGTTTCAGTCGCTTGCCGTCGAATTCACCGCTTTCCCAGGGCGATGCTGCTTCCTCGGTGGTCTGGTCTCGAATGTGACGGGCCGATCGAATGAATGAATGAATGAATGAATGAATGAATGAATGAATGAATGAATGAATGAATGAATGAATGAAAATACGTTTATTCAACTATTTGGGGGGATGGGGTACATTTTTGTTATCTAGCTAAATATTTTATTGTGGGAAGTTATAAGGTTTTACAACCTTCTTCAACCCTGGCTTTACTTAATTATTCTCTAACATTTACAATATTAATAAAAAAATCCTAATTTTCCTATCGGGGAATGCGGCTGCGGCCGACTTTTTTGCTAATTACGTGCCATTCGGTCCAAGGTCAATATATTTCAACTGACATTAGATGGTAAGGGAAACCACAGAAAACCTTTACCCACGCAATGTACTGATATTCTTACTTATAATATAAATTTACAAAATGGTTTGACAATAGATACATTAATTTGCTGACGTTTCGCGCACTAACCGAACCGCACTCGGTTTTTCGGAGACGGATTGATTTTTCGCGCACTGTCGACACTACTCGCACTTTCGGCACTACTCGCACTTTCGGCACTACTCGCACTATCGACGTTTCACGCACTTTCGGCACTACGCGCACTTTTCGGGTCAGCGAATTATGAGTGGTATGTCCTCTAGGTGGTCGAGGACTTCATCAGGAGGGTCTTGAAGCACTTGGAGGATTCTGGAAGGGGGGAAAGGAAACCTTTTCTTTGGCCTTCTGCAGAGAACTCTTCGTCGACGGTGCCACGGCGTCATGAGCGTCGCCCGGGCTTCGATGTTGGGACCGTGCAATGTACGTTGGGCGTATCGAGCTTGGAGATTTTGGAGGTGTTCGAAAATGGGGGGAATTTTAACGTGTTCGTGTACTAAGTGTGACGGATAACGTCTGTCTAGACGGAAAATACTACGGCAGATTGCTCTTTCGCAGCTCTCCAACTGTCGGACGTATCTGTGAGGTAAAGTCGAATAGAGTAACGATCTATATGCTACTACTGGTCTTATGAACGTTTTATACGTGTTTAACAGAGTTTGAGGATTACATCCACGAATTCTGCCTCTTAGAGCATATAGAATGTTAGATCTGTTTCGGACTTTTTTGAGTGTGTTTTGAAGATCGGATTTCCAATTGTTGTATTGATTGAATGTGACTCCCAAGTAAATAATGTCCTCCTGAAGTTCGAGATTTTCACCCCATAACCTTAGTCGGACGTCGTTTTTGTTGAATTTACGTGTTTGAGTGTAATTTGGGTGATGGAAAAGTATTGTTTGTGTTTTACTTGGGTTAGGTGTTATTCTCCATTTGCTCGCCCACGTACTGATCCGGTCTAGGTGGCCCTGCGCTATGCGGTTGCATAGTGTCGACGTCCTCGCCGTGGTCCATATCGCCGTGTCATCTGCAAAAAGCGAAATCTTTGTATCTATATTTAAAGGATGGGGAATATCGTATGTGAAAAGGAGGTAAAGAAGGGGAGCGAGAATCGATCCTTGCGGAATTCCCGCTCGTGGAATAAATGGTTCGGAAAAGGAATTTTGTACTTTTATTCTGATGCTGCGGTCGGAAAGATAAGAAACTAAAAGTTTAATCAGATGGAGGGGGAGATGGATATCCTGAAGCTTCCGAATCAGACCGGCATGCCAGACCTGATCGAACGCTCTCTTGATATCGAGAAAAGTAGCGAGAACGCAGTCACCAGTATTCAAAGCTTTTGTTACGTCGGTATGTAATTTCAAAAGGGGATCGGAAGTGCTACGGAAGGGCATGAAACCATGTTGAGTGTTTGGGATGATATTACGTGCATCGACAAAACTTCTGAGTCGCTGGCAGACAATTCTTTCGAACACCTTACCAACGACATTCAGAAGAGATATCGGCCTGTAATTGTCTGGGGATGAATGATCTTTGAACGGTTTTGGAATAAGAACTGTCGTGGCCTCTTTCCACGCATGCGGGAAATAACACAGTTCGAGGCATCGGTTGAAGATTTTGGACATATATTCCATAGCCTCGGGAGGGAGTTGTCGGAGAACGGCACGTGATATGCCGTCGCCTCCTGGAGCCGTGTTCTTGCCCGAATGTATGGCTTCCGCCACGACGTCAGGATCTATTGGGGAAGTGAGTGGATCACCTCCGTTCAATTGGATTTCAAAATTAATGTTTCTAATATTTTCTAAATTATGTTCTAAATTTAAAAAAAGTTGATTATCAAAAAGTGGATTTTGAGGAATTTGGAAAATATTTTCTAGATGTTGTTTGAACAAATTTGCTTTTTCTAAAGGTTCTATTATAAATTCATTATCTGGAGTTTTTAAGGCAATTATTTGAGTTTTTCTGGATCCTGAAAGAATTTTGAATTTACGCCAGAATTCTTTGCCGTTTCTGAAGTCAAGTTTCGACGTAGCGTCGGACCACTTTTCTTCTTTGAAACGGTTAGTTTCCCGGCGTATTGTTGCCGAAAGTCGATTATATTCGGTTTTAATAGCGGCGTCTCTTGTTCTAAGAAATAGACGATAGAGACGTCGTTTTTGTTTAATAATTTCCACTATGAACGGAGGCAGGGGAGGGCGGTGAATGTTAATTGTTTTCTCTGGAGCAGAGGTGTTAATGATTGGGTTATTAAGTGAGTTATATTAACAATAGTATTTTCTAATTCATGAGTATTCAGATTTTCTGGCTGAACGGGAAGATTTTCTGTTATAAGATTACGGAACTGTTCCCAGTCCGTGTTTTTTAAAATCCCTGAATGTAATAAAGGAAGATTGTTGAATTGGGGGAGTAGACAAAGTAGAATTGACCAGAAGTGGAAGGTGGTCGGATGTTATCGTTTGTCCGATAAAACATGGATCCTCAAAATAACGAATAAGATCAGGCGTAATCAGAATATGGTCGGTTATGGACATACCGTTATGGCTAAAAAAAGTTGGATTCGTATTATAACACCTCCATAGATGATATTCTATGAGGCATTCGGATAGAATACGACCATTTCTGTTCGATGTTGTATCGCCAAATTGAATATTACGGGCGTTGAGGTCGCCAAGCAGTATAGAGTTCGGGATTGTCGATATATATCGCAGAAAATCCGCCGGAAGGATATCGCCAGGGGGATGGTAGTAACTGAATATAGTTACTGTTAAGTTATTCAAGTGGAGCCTAGCGGCTACGCACTCTAAATGTGAAAACTCGTTCGGAATTGTAAATTTAGTTGATGCAAAACAATTTTTAATAAGTAACGCGGTGCCACGCATGGCTCCGAGTACACTATTGTGTTGAAATGTATTGTAATTTGTAAAAAAGAGAGGGTGTTTCAACTTGGTTTCAGTTATAGAAAGGATGGATATATTATGGTTTAGGAGGAGTGCTTTAAGGAGATGACGCTTGCGGCGTAGACCGCAAGCGTTAACAGTACCTATTGTGAAATCCATTTATTCAGGGATCGAAGAAATTGCGGATTCCATCGATTCGTCCAAATCGATAACGATGGGGCCATGGTGATAGAGACTTTGCTACCGCAATAATTAATTATTGCAGTACGGTTTAAGAATGCGCTGGAGCATTCAGTGATTACCTTCGTGATAATTTCCCGTTTTTCCGGGAATACATTTGAGAGCGTCTGAGTAATGAACCGAATCATGGAATGGATTCGGGCGAAATGTTCGCACTTAGGTGGATCTTCGGAAACACTCTCGTTGAGGACTTGGATGGGGGCGATTTTGTGGGACTCCGTAGGAGGTTCCCTGCGTTTAGGGCACTTCATGTCCCACGCAGGATGATCACCCCTACAATTAGGGCAAGTTGGATTTTTTTGTTTGGGACATACATTGTTCTTGTGATTGCCACCGCAAGAGGCACATGCTGGCTTAGCGACACAGTCGAGGCGATCGTGACCGTTCTTAGAGCATATTGAACAAAATTTAGCTATTGGAAGCGGAACTTTTGACGGTTCCGCTTCGTGAGTACGACCGTAGATCGACAAACCATTTAGTAATAGTTCGTCGATCGCGGTTTTTGAAAAAGTGATGACTCTTATGAGAGTCGTTGCTTTGTTGGTGGCTCTGGAAGTTATTCTCCAGCATTTATTGAATTTAATGTTTTGTGATTTTAGGGCCTCTGAGATCTCCTCGACTGTATAACTTACGTCAACATATTTGATCACACAAGAGTATGAAACTCTAGGTGATGATCGAAATTCGGTAGGATTTTTTTGGGAATTTTTGCGGTACAGGGACGAGAAAGTAATTGACGGAGTGCCAACTAAATTCTGAAGAGTTTTTTGGAAATCAGGGGGGCTGGGGAAGTGCACTCAATGAGTGCGGTCTGGTTGAAATTGACTTTGCGATTACTCAAAGTCAATTTGGTGGTTTTAATTAGTTTGTAAAACTCTTTTTGTGATTTTATGTTGTTCGGAATATTTCGAACAACATAACGGAAAAGTTTGGGTTGGGGGACGGTGGTACGATTCGAAGAATCGTCCGACGAAATCGAAGAAAATGATGAATTTTGTAGGGGGGGGTTGGTAGGGGATGTAGGGGGTTTTACTACTTTGAGAGAAAGTAGTGATGGAATTGGGGATGACGGAGCGGCAATTTTTTGGCTCCTAGTGGTTCGTTTCTCCGAAGTATCGCTCTTCGGAGTGGAGGACCTCCTACGGGGGACGGGGGTAGGGGCGGAGGCAGGTGGTTTTTTACGACCACCCGCCTTGGCGGCGGTGTTAGGCATACGGGGTTATATATATGAGCAATCAATAAAAGGGATAAATGAATAAAATGGAATAGACTCACCCGATATACACTTCACAACACGGTTCACAGGACTTTTTTTCGCTCGGCACTTTCACTGGACTTTTTTCACAACACAACACTTGAGGGCGATTAGATTAAGAGGATTTGAAAAAATCCTCCTCGTCGATCGTAAATAGTGAAAGAATATTCGAGAAATCGAATTTAAAAATTCGAATGTTGGGGTTCGTATTCGCCTCGTACTGCCGTCGATGAAAACTGCAAGACTTGAAAAAGTCTTCCGGATACAAAATAGTTTGCGAGCAGTGACTATTTCTTCTTCCTATTGCAGATCTCTGGATAACTTGGGTAGTTGTCTCTTCGACGTCTCGGAGTGGAATGACGGGCCGATCGTCGCGTGGCCGTATTTATAAGGGAGGGGGCGGGTACTCACGCTCATCAGTGGGGGATGCACTCTGATTGGGTGTGACATAGCGACCACTGAGAAGTGGTTTCTATGCTGATGGGAGTCGGCGACTGTCATCTCTGGTCTTCAAACAATTTGGACGTTTTTCTATTTCTACAGCTTCACGGAAAATTCGGGATTTGAAAGATCGGACGGGAGCAATAATTTTTGTATTGGGGAAATCGATAATGTGGCCTGTTTGGGTGTGATGTTGGGAAAGGGCGTTGGTGATATCTGAGTGTCTTACCGAAAGTGAATGTTCTTTGACACGGACCTGAATTGGTCGGTTCGTTTGTCCCATGTAGAAACGGGGACAATTGGAACAGGGAATCTCATAAACACCGTGATTTCGTTAGGAATTTTATCCTTGACGGATCTGACCAGATGGGAGAGTTTTTGTTGAGTAGTGAATATTGTTTTGATGTTTGTATTTTTGAGAGATCTTGCGACCTTATCGGTTACTCCTTTGATGTACGGAAGAAATAATTTAGGTGTAAATTCTTGTTCAGTGGGATTGGAACGAGGTAGGTTACTTCATCTTTCAAGGTTTCTTCAGACAAATCAAGGGAGCCCCAATGGGATCTCCTCTCTCCCCCGTCATAGCCAACATTTTCATGTAACATTTCGATACTCAAGCTCTCTCCGTTATATATATATATATATATATATATATATAATATATATATATATATATATATATATATATATTATATATATATATATATATATATATATATATATATATATATATATGTACAGAAAGATTTCCGCGGTCGCAAGTATTAGAAAAACTTTGTACACGGAATGATCCGCGTAAAAGATCTGAAAAAATCTCGACGTTTCGGCTCCTTTTGCGAAGCCATCTTCAGGAGAATTAGAAGGGAACTAATTCAGACTCGTGGCCTCAATCTGCCTACTCCACGAATCGTCTTTTGGTGGAATCGGTAACAATACGATTGCGTGGTCACAACCTGCCTACTCCACTAACCGCATTGCTTCCTGTCAACTCTGAAGTCTCAATCTGCCTACTCTTCAGAGTCAACTGACGGGCCGATCGTCGCGTGGCCGTATTTATAGGGAAGGGAGGTGGACACTCACGCTCATCAGTGCGGGATGCACTCTGATTGGGCGTTACATGGCGACCACTGAGAAGTGGTTTCCATGCTGATGGGAGTCTGTGACTGTCATCTCTGTGTTGTTCAAACAATTTGGACGTTTTTCTATTTCTACAGCTTCACGGAAAATTCGGGATTTGAAAGATCGGACGGGAGCAATAGTTCTTGTATTGGGGAAATCGATAATGTGGCCTGTTTGGGTGTAATGTTGGGAAAGGGCGTTGGCGATATCTGAGTGTCTTACCGAAAGTGAATGTTCTTTGACACGGACCTGAATTCGTCGGTTCGTTTGTCCTATATAGGAACGGGGACAATTGGAACAGGGAATCTCATAAACACCGTGATTTTCGTTAGGAATTTTATCCTTGACGGATCTGACCAGATGGGAGAGTTTTTGTTGAGTAGTGAATATTGTTTTGATGTTTGTATTTTTGAGAGATCTTGCGACCTTATCGGTTACTCCTTTGATGTACGGAAGAAATAATTTAGGTGTAAATTCTTGTTCAGTGGGATTGGAACGAGGTAGGTTACTTCATCTTTCAAGGCAATTTCTTCAGACAAATCAAGGGAGCCCCAATGGGATCTCCTCTCTCCCCCGTCATAGCCAACATTTTCATGGAACATTTCGAAACCCAAGCTCTCTCGTTATATATATATATATATATATATATATATATATATATATATATATATATATATATATATATATATATATATATATATATATATAACACAGAAATTAGTCGCGGGGAAATATTAAACAAGTAGAGCAGAATTATCGGTATAGCCCGCTTATATGGAAGCAGCCGTTGACACGTGTTTCGGACTCTTTGGTGCTCATCAGAACGGCGTAGCCAAGCATTGGATTGAAAACTTGGAGATGAAAATAGCAACAACAAACGAAATCCCCTGCTACGGCAGACAATCACACATTTGTGGCTTATTGTTTGAACTCTCCGGTTTGGGAGATTCGGTCAAACTTTGCCACGGAGGCGATTGATGCTATTCGCGAGATCTCAGACCGAGTAAACAAACAACAACAAAGAAATTAGTCGCGGTTAAATATTAAACAAGTATAGCAGAATTATCGGTATAGCCCGCTTATATGGAAGCAGCTGTTGACACGTGTTTCGGAACCTTTGGTCCTCATCAGAACACGTGTCAACGGCTGCTTCCATATAAGCGGGCTATACCGATAATTCTGCTCTACTTGTTATATACCTATATATATATATATATATATATATATATATATATATATATATATATATATATATATATATATATATATATATATATATATATATATATATACATAGAAAACAGAATTCTTCTTGTTATCGAAGCACGTTCGTGGCAATAAAATCAAGTACTAGGACATTTATTTGAAATTAATCAAACAAACCTCCTAGCGGAGCTGGTTATATCGGAGCGCTGTTACTGGCGGTGATGAAATGTTGCATTACACCGATTTGATGTGGCAACTTTACTCTTGCTTAGCGAATATAGTAACCACCTTCGGTTGTCAGGACGTACGAGTTCACGTTGCCGAAATGTTTTCATCTATCTGTGAGATGAGATTCATTTGTTTCCGACTGGTGGCGCTGTGTCATATTTATATGCCATATAGTCACTTGAAGGAAAATTTAAGGCCGTTAGAAATATTTGGTTGGTTATCACTTTCGATGGATGAATGATACTGATGAGCCTCAAATAAGGGCGAAACAGACTGTCTATTATTTCCATTGATTCTGATAAACAACTTAATGTTTCTAACATACACCGTCCAAGGTATATGGAGGCATTTCGATGTTTCGTGAACTCGTATAATCAGCTCCGCTAGGAGGTTTGTTTGATTAGTTTCAAATAAACGTCCTAGTACTTGATTTTATATATATATATATATATATATATATATATATATATATATATATATATATATATATATATATATATATATATATATATATATATATATATATATATATATATATATATATATATATATATATATATATATATATATATATATATATTCATATGTATGTATTTCAGCGTTGTTCACACGATAAAGGGTGCAATTTTGAAGCAAAAGGGTTGAAAGTTTGTGAATAGGTAGTTTCGTATGATATCTTGAATAGAAATGGTTTTGATTCGAATTGATTGGAGGGTTGACCCCCATGGGGGGGGGGGGCTTCATCTTGTTCACACGATAAACTGCGCAATTTTGTAGCGATGAGATTGAGAGTTTGTTTCTAGGTAGTTTTGTGTGATATCTTAAATGGGATTGGTTTGGGTTCGAATTGGTTGGGGGGTTGTTTCCCCCCGGGGAAAT
This sequence comes from Cynegetis impunctata, assembly GCA_030704885.1. NCBI lineage: Eukaryota > Metazoa > Arthropoda > Insecta > Coleoptera > Coccinellidae > Cynegetis > Cynegetis impunctata. The sequence continues at coordinate 150,570 of JARQZK010004472.1, read as the reverse complement.
AAATAAATCTTGTTTCCACGATAATAAAGGGCGCAATTTTGAAGCAAGAAGGTTGAAAGTTTGTAAATAGGTAGTTTTGTATGATATCTTGAATGGGATTGGTTTTGGTTCGAATTAGTTGGGGGGTTGACTCTCTAGGAAAAGAAATAAATCTTGTTTACATGATAAATGGCGTAATTTTTGAGCAATCGGATTGAGAGTTTGTTAGTAGGTAGTTTCGTATGATATATTGAATGGAATAGGCTTTAATGCGAATTGGTTGGGGGATTGACCCAGGAGAGGAAATAAATTTTGTTCACATGAACGAAGGCGCAATTTAGGGACTATATGGTTGAATCTTTGTAGGTAGGTAGTTTCGTATAATATCTTGGATGGTATTTATTTCGATATGAATTGGTTTGAGGGTTGACCCCCCGGAGGAGGAAATAAATCTTGTTTACACGATAAAGAGCGCAATTTTGTAGCAATAGGGTTGAAAGTTTGTAAGTAAGTAGAACCGTATGATATCTTGGATGGGATTGGTTTTGGTACGAATTGGTTAGGGAGTGTACCCCCAGGGGGGCAATAAATATTGTTTACACATCATAGGGCGCAATTTTTTTTGGATTTGGAACAAGAATCGTAATTGAAAGAATAGATTCTTCAAACTGGATACTTTATGAAAACCTGCTTTTCTAATGCAGCTCGCAGCGATAGAAATTTTTTTATGTTTCATTCTATTAGAACTATATAAAAACAATGTGTCAGGCTTGTCGAGTTTCCCTAAGTGTTGAGTTATCCAGAGTCGAGTTTTCGAGGTTCTAATGTTGATTGTAGGACTCTAACATGCTTAAAAAAACTCATTATTTTTCATTAAAAATGTAAAAACTTTACCGGGCTAATTCTCCTCTATAATTTTCATAAGTCGGTGCCGCTGAATATATATATATATATATATATATATAATAATAATAATAATAATAATAATAATAATAATAATAATAATAATAATAGTCTTTATTCTCATAATCAAAATACAACATTGAATAGAAAACAAGTCAAATAAGGAAATGATTTATGATCATACTTAAGATGAAAAAATCATAAATCAAAAGGACACTCAATTCGTGGTTCGATCGTGTTTGTACTCAAAAAATTCACGCATATCATAGGGCTCGATGTTGATGAGATATTGAAATACTTCTTTTTGGAATTGTTTTAGCTTTCAATGATCTGATATTTACGTGGCAAAGTATTGTAAAGTTTGAAGCACATATACTTGGCGTTTTTTTCTGATAATGTCAGAGAATGACTTGGGACATGAAAATATTGAATATTTCTGGTACAATTAACATTTCTATGATGCCGAAAATATTCACTATGTTTAATTAAAAATTGGAGACAACAATAAATATACAGTCCTGGCACCGTTAGGATGTTCAATAGTTTAAATTTACCGCGACAAGATTCGCGTAACTTCATTCGTAGAATTATTCTGACGGCTATTTTTTGAGTAGAAAAATGTAACCTAATATGGACTGGAAGTTTGAATGGTACACCATCTTGAGAACCTCTAAACCTACTGTTCTTGTTAAGATTCTTAGCGAAAAAATTACAGAGTTAAGCTTCTTTCTGACGTTCTCAATTTGTTTGGTCCACCTCAAATTACCATCCAGAGTGACCCCTAGGAAATTTATGTGTGAATTTATATCTGTAGTTTTTCCCATTATGTTTATTCCTGCCGGTACTTTTATTTTTGTATGAGTTGTCTTAAAAACTACACACTCTGTTTTGTCAGCATTCATGACTAGGTGATTCTTTCCAAGCCAGTCCGACACCATTGAAATAGCACTTTCTGTTTCTAATATCGAGTCTTCCACTTCCTTTTTTGTTACTAGAATATTCGTGTCATCAGCATACATGAAAAACTTTGGGCATTCCTGAAAGATATTAGGCAAATCGTTTATATAGATTTAAAAGAGAAGGGGCCCCAAAATACTTCCTTGAGGAACCGCAACCTCAAGTTTTCCATCGTTCGATATAATAGTTTCACCGTCAACATCCATAACTACTCTTTGACATCGATCATGAAGGTAATTGCGAAATAAATCCAGTTGTTTATCCCTGATTCCATAAATTGATAGTTTTTGCAGCAGATTATCATGATTTACACAATCAAATGCTTTGGACAGGTCTATAAAAAGACCTACTGGAGTTTCTCCCCTCTCTAATCCTTCGATTATGGACTGCGACAATTCGTAAATTGCTGTCATTGTATTTTTGTTTTTTAAAAATCCATGCTGATTTTTTGAGAAAATTTTACATTTATAGAAAAAGTTCAATAGCCTATTTACCAAGAGTTTTTCAAAAATTTTCGAGAACGGGGTAAGCAGACTTATAGGGCGATAATTTCCCAGGTCTTCAGGATTTCTTTTTTTAAAGAAAGGTTTTACTATGGCAATTTTCAAGGATTGCGGAAATATTCCCTCTTTGAAAGCTTCATACATAATGAAAGCTAAAGGCTTGGCAATATATGACATAGATACCTTAATGACAGTCATTGGGATACCGTCATATCCGAAAGAGCTTTTATTTTTCAATTGCTTCACCGTATTTATAACTTCTTCCTCAGTAATCCTGAAGAGAAAGAAAGATTTGTAATTTCTCACAAACTTTCTATCGAATGATGTAGTATTACGTGATATTTTGGAACCTACATTTACAAAATAGTCATTGAAGCGGTTTGCTAATTTCGTGGACCTTCAAAATTATTTGAGGGTAGTCTGGACTTCGGACTTTTACCTGTCATTTGACCAATGAGTTTCCAAACAGTTTTGTTCTTATTTGTTGAGGTTATTATTTTTTGCATCACATAATTTTGTGTCAATTATTTTATTATCTCATCTTATTATATATTTGTTTTCTTATAGACAAAAAAACAATCGGGATCATATATCGAGAGAATATATAGTAAGTCTAAGAAATTTTTGATGCTCTTCAGTCTTGGGGAAAGTTCGTACGACTGTTTAGAGAAATTAGACTTTTGCACGAAAAAATATGGAAAGCATTTAGCAAATATAAATTTATAAAATGAATATATATATATATATATATATATATATAATATATATATATATATTTATATATATATATATATATATATATATATATATATATATATATATATATATATATATATATATATATATATATATATATATATATATATATATATAAATATAAATATAAATATATATATATATATATATATATATATATATATATACAGGGTCGCTGATATATGGGGAAACGGTAGATTATTTACTAAAGTAAGATAGCTAGCGAAAAATCTATCACACCAAATAAAAATTAAGTATACAGGGTCAGTCAAATAGTACTGAAGAAATAAAATTGCTTTTTCTTCAATAGAACACCCTATATATTATACCATATTTCAATTCTGCTCAAAATTCTGAACAAAATTTACATAGCACATCATTTCCTAAATTCAACCGTTTTCGAGATATCGAATTTTGACAATAACCTTTTACTACTCTCTAATTTATTGAAGAAAAAGCACGAAATGATGGATATTCATTATGGAAGTCACACAAAGTGGATTATGTGGATATGATTACAATTTAATTATATTTTTACACGAAATAAAAAAGCATAATTGTTCAGGGTTGATAAAAATGCAGGAAATAAGTTGTAATAAACAACAAATTCTATTTAATAAGGTGCTCAAACTGTTTACCATTTACCTCCCGACGGTAAATGTATTCTACAAAAATAGGCCGCCAAATATCTAAGAGTTGAAAGAAAGAATGAGGCATGAAATTTCTACCATTCCTTCCCACATGATTTTAAATTCACTACAAAACTTTGTACAGCCAGTTCATTACTGTCAGGAGGGAAATGGTAAACAGTTTTATTTTTTTTATTTTTCATTTTTTTTTAAATTTTTTTTTTTACAAATAGGAATACAAACAGGACGAACCCAGAAACAGTATTCACAAATACACTAAATAATCTGTGTAAAACCAGGGCTCAGAGAATAATGGTTTGCATACCTAAAATATTTACTTTGGAAACAGCACATTGATTAGCATATCTTCCATTGAAGCAGGTAGAGAGTCATGGAAACAATGCATAAAAGTCTCTCAATACATTCCATTTGGCTTAATTATAATACCACATCAAACGACGGTCCTTTGTTTGCTCCATAACTTCCACAAAAATTGGACATTGATATGTTGGCTGAGTTGCCAAGAGGGCCATGTGTCTTGATCTCCATTCTGTCAGACTCTGAGGTCAGATATGAGCTTGGGGCGTTGCTGAAATGATTGAAATTATCGAGAGCTCTTGTCGAATGATGAATCAATTAAGAAAGATTGAAAGTAATTGATTGATTTCGTATACGGATCTCATGACGAAATCAACTTCTCAATTTTTTATCAATGAAAGACCTGTTTTGTTGATAAATAAAAAATAATCATGTTTATATATATATATATATATATATATATATATATATATATATATAAATATATATATATATATATATATATATATATATATATATATATATATATATATATATATATATATATATATATACTACCTCTGTTCCATAATAAGTGAGCCATTACCATTTTATATTTTTTCCATAATAAGTGAGCCATTACCGTTTTATATTTTTCCATAATGAGTGAGCCATTACCAAGTCGTTTTCGTTTTAACGTTCTATATTTTTACAAAATAACTTATAACTAATAAAAAATGTTAATATAAATGAATAGTAGGCAAGCGATTTTCCCTACGAAGCTTTGCCTTGCTAATATGTTGAAGTTTATAGTTATTGTTACCGTCACAATCTATAATCGATTTCATAAGTGTTTGTAAAGTTATAAAAACATTATCTAATGTATGTCTAATCACCTCTCCCCTTTTCATCCGTCCATTTTTCTAATTCTTCAGTGAAGACTGAATGATAGCCGTTCGTTTTTGGTTGATTAAATTTAGTCGTCTCATCGTTTGAAACTTTCGGTGTTAGGAAACTTTCGCTTGAAAAATCGAATGTTAATTGTTGCTTTTGATGAATTAAACTTTCAGATATTTGACGTCCATGGCACATGTGATTATGAATTTGGTGTATATTAAAATTATCAAAATAGAAATTGAAAAAATTACTAAGTGCCGATAAGTTTGAAAAAAAACTCAAATGGCTCACTTATTATGGAACAGAGGTAGTATATATATATATATATATATATATATATATATATATATATATATATATATATATATATATATATATTACTATATATATATATATATATATATATATATATATATATATATATATATATATATATATATATATATATATATATATATTTATACAGCTATATATATATTTATATATATATTTATATATATATAAATATATATCTATATTGGCAAAGTTTGACCAAATCTCCCAAACCGGAGAGTTCAAACAATAAGCCACAAATGTGTGATTCCGTAGCAGGGGATTTCGTTTGTTGTGCTACTTTCATCTCCAAGTTTTCAATTCATTGCTTGGCTACGCCGTTCTGATGAGGACCAAAGAGTCCGAAACACGTGTCAACGGCAGCTTTCATATAAGCGGGCCATACCGATCATTCTGCTCCACTTATATATATATATATATATATATATATATATATATATATATATATATATATAAATATATTATATATATATATATATATAATATATTTATATATATATATTATATATATATATAAAATATATATATATATATATATATATATATATATATATAAATATATATCTAATCAAACAAACCTCCTAGCGGTGCTGGTTATAAGAGTTCACGAAGCATTCGGAACGATTGCTCTTTGCGGTGTGTAAATGTTGAATTACATCGAATTGAAGTAGCAATCTTACCCTAGCAGATATAGTAACCACCTTCGGGTGTCAGGACGTACGAGTTCTCGTTGCCGAAGTGTTTCGTCTGTCTGTGGTGTATATGCCATTGTGTTGCTAGAAGGAAAATATAAGACCGTTTGAAATGTTGGTTTGGTTATCGCTTGGTTGGTTATCTTGTTGGATGGATGATACTGATGAGCCCCAATAAGAACGAAATAGTATGTCTATCACTTTCCATCGATTGTGATAAACAACTCAACATTTCTAACATGTACCGTCTGAGGTAGATGTACATATTTCGATGCTTCGTGAACTCTTATAACCAGCTCCGCAAGGAGGTTTGTTTGATTAGTTACAAATAAATGTCCTAGTTTCATTCAATTTTAATACCGATATTAATGTTTATTAATATCGGTATATATATATATATATATATATATATATATATATAAATATATATATATTTAGATATATATATAGAAAACAGAATTCTTCGTGTTATCGATACACGTTCGTGGCAATAAAATGAAGTGAACTAGGACATTTATTTGAAACTAATCAAACAAACCTCGATGGATAGATGATACTGATGAGCCCCAAATAAGGGCGAAACAGACCGTCTATCATTTCCATTGATTGTGATAAACAACTTAATGTTCCTAACATACACCATCCAAGGTATATGGAGGCATTTCGATGTTTCGTGAACTCGTATAACCAGCTCCGCTAGGAGGTTTGGTTGATTAGTTTCAAAGAAATGTCCTAGTTCACTTCATTATATATATATATATATATATATATATATATATATATATATATATATATATATATATATATATATATAATAAAGCATAAACTTTAAAATGAAAACACTTGGTTTATGTTTCACAATATAAAAAAAATTTTAGATACTGTATTTAGCAGTAACGAAAAGTCGATATGTTTCGAGTTATGAACTCATTATCAAAACTGACTACAGGAGAGTATTATATCCTAATTTATAAAACAGACAAAAGCAAAGGTGATGCCTGAAAATCAATTTGTTCGTTTACAAGGGGTAATTGACTATTATGGGCGGAACTTATTTCGAGAGTTTCAAGAAGGTCAAGGCGTTTTCCTTTGTTACCTGAATGTAACAATTTGGTTTTGTTGAAATCCAGGAAGTGATTGAATTTTATACAATGTTCAGAGAAGCCAGTGGTATTTTTGTTTTGTAAAATTGACTTTTTATGTTCTTCAACACGAATATTTATATTCCTTCCTGTCTGTCCAATATAGAAAGCAGGACATTCGTCGCAAAATATTTTATAAACACTGTTTACTCCGATGTTAGATTTTTCTTTATTATTGACCAAGAATGACTTCAAGGTTCTTTTATTTGTACAAATTGTTTTAACTTTATTTTTCGATAGTCTGTTTTAAATTTTGCTACTCAAATTAGGCACATAATTTATTGGGAAGTATTTTTGTCAATAATCAGCTCCCAAAGTGTTGAAACGTTGATTTTCAACACCCTGTATATATATATATATATATATATATATATATATATATATATAATATATATATATATACATATATATATATATATATATATATATATATATATATATATATATATATATATATATATATATATATATATATATATATATATATATATATATATATTACAACAATCTTTGTTATTTTCGAGCTGTTTCTATTGCAGTATCTCTAGTTCAAAGGGGTGGGGCATTTTTCGAAAAAAAATGCCAATTCATATTGTCGTTAGCTTTCAGACTTCGACCCACTTGACAAAGAACTAGAGACGGCATGAGGGATGCGAGGACCCCAGCATCAACGTCCCAGTTCTTTGCGTCCTTGTCTCCCTTTAAAGTGCCGAAATCGATAAGCTGTTTTCCGTGCAACGGAGCCTAGATATTCGGCTATAAAGACTGCCATCTACCAGCCAAACCCTCATTCAACAGTCCCTTGATGTGCAAATGTAACCTTGCAACTCAAAACGCATAATTCAAAACAATAACAGTGAACTTCGTGCAATAACCTATTTTTATACGTGATAATATAAGCAATATAGAATATACGTGAACTGATTTTCAGTTTTATTTGGGAAATTTAGTAATAATAAAATTGTGATAGTAAAATCTTTCAAATATTTCCAGGTTGTTGATTTTAAGGCTAAATTACTCAACGGTATATAACTGTTGATTCTGAAATTTTCCAGCAATAAACAAATTTAATTATACTGAAAATATAGAAGTTTCTAAAATATATTGTTATTTGATGTCCATTGAATTATATCGTGGAATTTAGTTATACCTAGCTACTATTAAGTGAATAATTCTTCCGGAGAAATAGTAAAGGTGAGTATTGAAACTTTTTCATTAATATGCAATTCGAAAAGTAATGAGAAATTTATATTTTCTTATATATTTGTCACTTCATGCTTATTAGTAAATAATTTCCAAAAAACAAGAATTAATATTACCCCCAAATAATTAATAATATATGTTTATACATAATTTTAGTCCTGGAAGTTTCGACAATATAAAAAAAAATCTAGAATTTTGGCCGATAATATATTGTCACTGTAATGGATATATATACATATATATATATATATATATTTATATATATATATATATATATATATATATATATATATATATACATATATTTATTTGAATTTTTGTTGCCTGTGAACTATTTTTAACTTTTTGATAATTATTAACAATAACAGGCTTGGTGAATCGATTGTATTAAAAAGTTTACGTTTCGCCACGATATTCGTGGCTTTTTCAAAACTTGAAATATTGAAATTTCTTTGACATTCATTGATTTGAAAAAATTTGAATAGTTAAAAAAGACTACTATGTTTCATCCAAAATTTTTTTGGCTGTGGCCGTTCTCTGTTATTTATTACGTGCTATTCAGTCCAATATTAACATTCAAATCTGTTATTATTAGATGGTAAGGGAAACCACAGAAACCTTTACCCACGTAATGTTCGAAATAAGTTCAAATTATTTTGATCTTGAAAAGTCAAAGAATAGTGTACCATTTATCTTTTTCTCAAAGAAATTTTTATTACGGCTGGGCCGTCTTCAGTTATTAATTACGTGCTATTTAGTCCAATATAAATAAATAATAAATAACCAAGCCTGTTATTGCTAAAAATTATCAAAAAGTTGAAAATAGTTAAGAGGCAACAACAATTCAAATAAATATATATATATATATATATATATATATATATATATATATATATATATATTAAAATATATAAATATATATATATATATATATATATTAATATATATATATATATATATATATATATATGAATATATATATATATATATATATTTATTTATTTCATTTCAAAACTCACGATATCTGCGTAAAGACAGATTTGTAAGCATCGTCCAATAACGTCAACAAGTTTATTGAGAGGGAATGTTTTTCACGTAAAACTAGGCTCTGCCTATTTAATCCCCTAAATCACAGAGCTACCATCCCAAAATTTTCAAATGAGACAGGGGTTCGAGTGATATATAATTCCAAATGGCTATTTATTCTGTACATTTTACAGTCATAAAAAGATAGGTAAACAATAGGTGTGTTCAGAGATAAAATAGCATTTGTAAACATTGAAGTGGTTGATATTCTGAAACAGTGAAGTCAAATTCAGACAGTAGGACGGAAAATGTACAGATTGAATAGCCCTTTAAAATGATGTGTTACTGTACTCCCGGTCTTATTCAAAAATTTAGGGGTGGTAGTTCTGGGGGTTAGGAAGTTGAAGGAGTGGATAACGTGGGTCGCAAGTTTTGAAATGAAAGCCTGGCTTATGTTTCACAATTTAAAAAAAAAATATTTACTTTAATTCACAGCGACAGTAACCAACACATTAAAATAAAACTCAGTGCTTTTCATTCGTTCATACATAGGTTGATCACGATTCCATTATCGGAAACAAATTTTCAAACTGTAGTTAATACAGTTAATTAATGCCACCAATAACGGTTACAATGAAAGTCTTATCGACAAGCTCATTGTGAAAAAACGAATGAAGTATCTGTTGCATTCAATATACCCAACGCAAACTATTAATGAAGAACAAAAATACTTCCCAATAAATTATGTGCCTAATTTGAGTAGCAAAATTTGTAACAGACAATCGAAAAATAACGTTAAAACAATTTGTACAAATAAAAGAAACTTGAAGTAATTCTTGGTCAATAATGAAGAAAAATCTAACATCGGAGAAAACAGAGGCGTTTACAAATTATTTTGCGACGAATGTCCTGCTTTCTTTATTGTACAGACAGGAAGGAATATAAATATTCGTGTTGAAGAACATAAAAGGTCAATTTTACGAAACAAAAATACCACTGGCTTCTCTGAACATTGTTTAAAATTCAATCACCTGGATTTCAACAAAACCAAATTGTTACACTCAGGTAACAAAGGAAATCATCGCCTTGACCTTCTTGAAATTCTCGAAATAAGTTCCGCCCATAATAGTACTCAATTACTCCTTGTAAACGAACAAATTGATTTTCAGGTATCACCTTTGTCTGTTTTATAAAATAGTATAAGTAGTAATGTATAATACTCTCCGACTTTTCGTTACTGCTAAATACAGTATCTGAATATTTTTTTATATTGTGAAATATATATATATATATATATATATATATATATATATATATATATATATATATATATATATATATATATATATATGTATAAATATATATATATATATATATATATATAGATATATGAAAAACTTGATTCACGGAATGAACCGCGTAAAAGATTTGAAAAATTTCGACGTTTCGGCTCCTTTTGCGAAGTCATCTTTAGGAGAATTAGAAGGGGAATAATTCAGAATCGTGGCCCCAATCTGCCTACTCCACGATTCGAATTAGGAGGAATCGGAAACAATACGATTGCGTGGTCTCAACCTGCCTACTCCACTAACCGTACTGCTTCCTGTCAACTCTGAAGTCTCAACCTGCCTACTCTTCAGAGTCAACTGACGGGCCGTTTTTTTTAAATTTTTTTTAATCGAGGTGAAAACTTCAAAAGCGATACCGGTCGCGAACCCGGCCTGTGTGGGATTCAATAGTTGATATATATAAATTTATATCAACATTGCCCACCCACTAAAAACACCTCTGTTCTTTCGGTTTCCGGGCATAAGCCAACTAAACCTCCAGTCTCACACTTAGATTAGGACTCTCGTGCTGCGGTCAGCACTAGAACCTGTTCCCTTCCTTGTGTCTATATTTCAAGACCCAAGTGTATATGTCTCTGCGTCGCGTCGCATTAATTTTGAAATCAAGTAAACATACCTGACGATTGCCCGTGGCATTCTCTGTCGACTGGAAGTATGTTCGCTTCATCGCAGGTTGGTTCGAACTTGAACAATGCTCATCACTCCGACCTCGAGATCCAACATCCATTTTCACACTCGTCGTCTGCAATGGCCATTACTCCGACATCGAGATCCAATATCCATCTTCACTCTCGTAGTCTGCAACGAGCATCATTCGTCTTCGAACCTGACGATCCGCTTCCATCCCACCGTGCCGTCCTCTGTTGAGCGCTGCTCCTTACTAGCGAACCGATGAAGAACGTGTCTGATGGACAATCTCTCAGCCCATCTAGGTCCTTCTTCACTCCTCGTCGTCTTCAGTTTCAGTCGCTTGCCGTCGAATTCACCGCTTTCCCAGGGCGATGCTGCTTCCTCGGTGGTCTGGTCTCGAATGTATGACGGGCCGAAAAAAAGGAAACACACGTGTTTCATTCCTCCCTGAAGTATGTGTCAGGGAGGCGGGCAGCTTGAGTTTGGGATTAACTCCTTCAGCCAGATCAGAGGATACACTTGTATGTACAAGTGCATTAAGGATAGGTGAGACGGGATATTTATGGAACATAGGAAGTGTGGGTAGGGTTCAGAGGATTAATACTGGCCCAGCATTCGCCTTATAAGTTTGCAAGCAGTGACTTACATTACCATGAGGAAACCTCTGAGAAAAACTCATGGCAGACCAGTCGGCCCCGAGGTTTGAACCCGAGACCTCCCAAATACTAGCCAGCGTACTTAACATACTCGACTAACTAGCTTGGTGACGGGGGCCGATCGTCGCGTGGCCGTATTTATAGGGGAGGGGGGCGGGTACTCACGCTCATCAGTGCGGGATTCACTCTGATTGGGTGTGACATGGCGACCACTGAGAAGTTGTTTCCATGCTAATGGGAGTCTGTGACTGTCATCTCTGGTGTTCAAACAATTTGGACGTTTTTCTATTTCTACAGCTTCACGGAAAATTCGGAATTTGAGAGATCGGACGGGAGCAATAGTTCTTGAATTGGGGAAATCGATAATGTGGCCTGTTTGGGTGTGATGTTGGGAAACGGCGTTGGTGATATCTGAGTGTGTTACTGAAAGTGAATGTTCTTTGGCACGGACCTGAATTCGTCGGTTCGTTTGTCCTATATAAGAACGAGGACAATTGGAACAGGGAATCTCATAAACACCGTGATTTTCGTTAGGAATTATAAACAAAATTAGGAATGCCTTTTATTAGTACTTATTGAATATTTAGTTGTTATAGTGCGAAAATCGTTGAATTTGATAGGAATAATGGTGTACCAGATTATTTAAATAATTATCTGTACCAGATATATTATGCTGGCATTCATTATCTCAGTTTCATGATGTCCTGAAAACAACTTCATGCATAGAGATTGTGTTATTGACTTTTGAAAATATTGTTTAGTAGATTTATTATGTGAATAATCATATTCAGATCAACCTCTACTTGCTCATGAAAAATGGCGAATGCACTAGGTCAATCGTTTGTTTGCTAAATATTAAGAGTTTATCAATCAAATGAAGTAAAAAACTTGGCTTGATTTAATTTATTTGACATATGCCATTATCTTATTATTTGTATATATATATATATATATATATATATATATATATATATATATATATATATATATTCATTTGGATTGGTTTTGTATCTGTATATTATAGATTGTTGGGATGAGGACCAGATACAACAAATACAAAATAAATTCAACAACATCCACCCAAAACTTAAATTCACAATGGAAAAAGAGAAAGACAACCAACTTAATTTTATGGACATGACTTTAATTAAACACGGAAATAAGATCCTCACTAAATTGTATAGGAAACCCATATCCACCGAAAGACTCATACACTTTAAATCAAACCATCCCATTTCACAAAAAATGGCCATCATAACAAATTATATCGACCGAAGCCTGAAACTGACATCACCCATTCTTAGACCACAAACATTAAAACAGACAAATACACTAGTACAGAAAAATGGTTACCCTCAATTGATGATAAACTAAATAACAAGAAAGAGAACTTATGAATTATACAACACAGAACAAACAAACACCAAATATGAAAACAACAAAACATCCAAATACACAACACTGTCATACATACCCTCACTATCACAAAGAATAGGTCACATACTAAAACCATATGAAATAAAAATAGCCTACAAACCACAAAAACAGACAAAACAAATTTACACAAAACTCAAAAGCAAAACACCTCTAATGGACAAGACACACACAGTATATGAAATCCCATGCAACAACGGTAATAAGACATATATAGGTCAAACAATGCAACACTTAAAAGAAAGAATTAAAACGCATAAATATTCAAAAACACAGATTAAGGCATTGAACAAACACAAACAAACAGACGGACATAGTTTCAACTACGACAAAACTAGAATTTTGGCAACAGAAAGTAACACGAAGAAAAGAGAAATTTTAGAAATGATACATATCCAGAAAAATCTACAAAATGTAATCAATAACCGTTCAGACGTGAATTATTTGAGCACCGTGTATTCCCAAATATTATAAAAGGCGCATAACGCGAAGACACGTGAAACGAATATGACTCGACACCTGTTTCGGATTCATAAACCAGTCGTTCACACGAGCTGGAACTTACCACAGCCAAAGAAAAGAAAACAAAACGATCCGTAGTGAGGTACATTTTTAATATCAACCTTTGTATTGTGAACTAGCTTTAAATTATCTTTTATCTCTTGATGAAACTCTTGTATAAGGCTCCAAAAATAGAGCCGAAACGTCGAGTAAATTAAATCCAACTTTATTAGTCATTTAGTAACTGTTATACCACGAAAAATCCCAACAATATATATATATATATATATATATATATATATATATATATATATATATATATATATATATATATATATATATATATATATATATATATATATATATATATATATATATATATATATATATATATATATATATATATTTATTTTTTTTTTATTTTTGTCGTAGCTTGCCTTAATCAGAAAACATTTCTATCTAAAAAACCACACAGAGACAGAATTGTTATTACCTAGTTATGGAAATAGATAAAACTTGTTATTTTTTCATGATAATTGAAAACGCGCACTATAAATATTGAAACTCCTTAGAGTTTGACCAGAAATAAAAGACTTCACATATATTGTGTTTAATAATTCTTACAACCAGGGGAACAAACATGAAAGGAAGTAAACGTTTTAGTAAATATATACAATATATTTTTCAATTATATAGTTCAAGGTTCAGGAAGGACTTACTACACAATTTCGCATGCAAATTATATGGAAATGTAATCAATCAATCAATTGATGAGCGTACAAATAGATGTGCCACATTCACCATATATTGAAAAGTAGGTCACTCATCATGCTCTAACTTCGAAACGTTAAAGCTGATAATAGATATATATGTTAATATCTTACATGTATTTGCTTGTACTGTAGTTTCACTAATTCATCTCTCATTAACAATATCAGGTCATTTTAGTTCGTGAACCAGTCTTTTCAACAACCTGACGTTTCACACAAATTAAACTTCAATATTATCAATAAATTCGGTATAGCCTGTTAAAGAAAAAAAATTATTTGATATATACATTTCTATGTATGTGTACCGGGTGTCCACGGAAGGTGGCTCGCCCCTATAACTTTTTTGTTTACGGAGGTAATGAAAAGAAATTTCAAAAATTTGTTTTTTTGACAAGTAACTCAACTTCATGCAACTTCCGGTTTTACCGGAAGTGACATAAACTTTCGGTTTTTAAATAGGACACCTGGTATATTTTCTGTTTTTTGTCTTCATATGGCAATTAGTATGCAACCATGTATCATTTTTTACTTTTTGTAACCGTTGTTTCATTTGTTTTTTCGAAAGAAATATTTATTCTAGAGGGATATAGATACGTTTACCGCCCAAGGACGTAGATTTGAGGGCGTGGCTTCGGATTTATTTTGTTTCAGTTGTGTTGGTCACAGGCTACTCGATGATTTCAAATGTTATTTTAATATCAATAAGATTCTTCATTTGAAGAAAGTTCTAAGGTTATGGGCTTTCAGGTTTTTATTGAAAGTTTTCTTTCAGCCTAATACCTAGAGTGACGTATCAAATTAATCGTAATGAAATTATCTTTTTTTCAAACCCGACGAGCCACCATGTTGCCATTTGAAAAAAATAGTAATAATATTTTTAAAATTAAAAGTCACATAGCTGAACCATTTTGATCGAAAACAGTAAAGTTGTATTTTAATAAACATTTTAGGACCGATATAAGTTATTTGAACGCATCTCTAGAATGAAAATTTATTTCAAAAAAAAAATAAAAAAAGGTTACAAAAAGTAACAAATAATACATGGTTGTATTCTATTCTGTATAATCTGCGCAGTCTTTCAGATGAGTTCGTTATTTGAAGGGAGACATGCATTTATTGAAAGAAGATATACGACTATGCGAAAAAAGAAATAAAAGAAAAGGTGGAATTAAAGATTACTATGTAGAAAGAATTTAATCAACTTTGTGAGATAAAAAGGTCGTTAATTCAACCCTCATATATTTTATAGACATCGTCGACATAACTGTTCACAGGTTCCAGTAATTCCCCATTTTATTGAACGTCATGCAATGTTGATTTTGTGATGTTTTCAGATGAAAATGATGTTATTCTTTCAGCTAAAGATCGGTTCTATCTTACATAAGCAGTGAGTTTCAAAAAGTTTGCACAATATGGAAAACTTTTTTATTATCCATTTGTCAGACGCCTTGCAAAAACCTTCCATTTGTGATATCAAAATTGTGAAGTTCTGAACAGAAGAACACATGAAAATAGATATTTGGATGTAACTACTCTTATTTTCAACATCATTAAAATAGTTCATGTAGAAAAGTTATTAAAATATAAAAACAAAATTCAGTTTTGAAGTCACAGCCACCTACGAAAAAAAACAAAAAAAATGGTTTCAGCCACATAAAACATTACTAGGATGTTATATACACCTTGGGCGGCTCCCTTATATTACTATAATTAATTTAATATATTATTTCTTGTCATTAAATCATGCTGATACTTACTATAGATATACGTTCATGGTGAATTATCAAAGATGCACCAAAAACCTAGTCAAAAAATTCAAACCATTTTCAACACACATCGAGATATTAATTCGAATAATGAATTGGACTAAGTTTCAGATTGTAATATTAATGTAGTAATATGATGGAGGTACCTAAGTTGTATATGAGATACTATTTACTCTTTATGGAGATGGATCAATAACAACTATTCTTAATAAACTTTATAAATAAGGTCAATAGAAAAGTGGTTTACTAAGGACCCTAATTTATATTTTTGGTTCGGAAGTTTGGTTTTGGAAGTTTGGAATTTTGACATCCCAAATCTAAGTTTTTTGTTGAGCATAAATTTTTTTCAAAAATAACATTTTTTGACAAACGGATAGCAAAAAAGTTTCCCTAATGGTGCGAACGTTTTCAAACCCACTATATGTATATATATATATATATATATATATATATATATATATATATATATATATATATATATATATATATATATATATATATATATATATATATATATATATATATATATATATATATATATGTATATATATATATATATATATATATATATATATTTATTCGAATTGTTGTTGCCTGTGATTTATTTTTAATCTCTTGATAATTAAATCGAGTTTTTTAAGATTCAACAAGCCTGTTATTGCTAATAATTATCAAGAGATTAAAAATAAATCACAGGCAACAACAATTCGAATAAATAATTAAATATTGCAAGCTGAAAATATGGCAATGATCCCAAACTACATTGTTTTATATTGTAAGTACCTTTTTTCATTCAAAAAATTTGAAATTCTAAATAAAAATTTCATTAAAAACGGCTACTTCCATATAAACGAACTATACCGATAATTTTTGCTTTACTTGTTTAATATTTTCCCAAAACTAATTTTCTTTTTTAATGTTAATTTACTCTTTCTGAGATCTCTCGGATGGAATTAATCGCCTCCGTGGCAAAGTTTGACCAAATCTCCCATACCGGAGAGTTCAAACAATAAACCACAAATAAGTGATTTTCTTCCATAACAGAGGATTTTATTATAAAAATTTCATTAAAAACGGCTACTTCCATATAAACGAACTATACCGATAATTTTTGCTTTACTTGTTCAATATTTTCCCAAAACTAATTCTCTTTTTTAATATTAATTTACTCTTTCTGAGATCTCTCGGATGGAATTAATCGCCTCCGTGGCAAAGTTTGACCAAATCTCCCATACCGGAGAGTTCAAACAATAAACCACAAATAAGTGATTTTCTTCCATAACAGAGGATTTTATTTATTAAACTATTTTCATCTCCAAATTTTCAATCCAATACTTAGCTACGCCGTTCTGATGAGGACCAAAGAGTCCGAAACACGTGTCAACGGCTGCTTCCATATAAACGTTCTATACCGATAATTCTGCTCTACTTTTTTAATATTTTCCCGTGACTAATTTCTTTTCTGTTAAATAAATAGTACCCTATTATTATTATTTTCGAACATTACATAGGTAAAGGTTTCTGTAGTTTCCCTTGCCTTCTAATGATAACAATTTTGAATGTTAATATTAGACTGAATAGCACGTGATAAATAACAAATTTTTAACAAGACAGATCAATCTTATCTATTCAATTTTTTCAAGTCAATAAATGTCAAAGAATTTTCAATTTTTTTTTTCAAAAGTTTTGAATAACTATGAATGTCGTAGTGAAACGTCAACTCATTAATTAAATCGAGTTTTTTAAGATTCAACCAGCCTGTTATTGCTAATAATTATCAAGAGATTATATATATATATATATATATATATATAATATATATATATATATATATATATTATATATATATATATATGTATATATATATATATATATATATATATATATATATATATATATATATATATATATATATTATATTATATATATATATATATATATATATATATATATATATATATATATATATATATATATATATATATTATATGATATATATATATATATATATATATATATATATATATATATATATATATATATATATATATATATATATATATAAAATTCTCGTGTCACAGTTTTAGTTCCCATACTCCTCCGAAACGGCTCGACCGATTCTCATGAAATTTTGTGAGCATATTGAGTAGGTCTGAGAATCGGCCAACATCTATTTTTCATTCCCCTAAATTTTAAGGGTAGTCCACCCCTAAATTTTTTTATTTATTTTTTAGACAAAATTTTTTGTTTTTTTTATGATACAGCATACAATACAATCCTTAATTTTCACCCTTCTACGATCAACCCTTATTTTTTATTGGTTAAACTCCTTCGAAATGACTCGACCGATTCTCATGAAATTTTGTGTGCATATCGGTTAGGTCTGAGAATCCGACAAAATCTATTTTTCATCCCCCTAAATGTTAAGGGTAGTCCACCCCTCAATTTTTTTCTTTATTTTTCTGACAAAATTTTCTGTTCTATTTTTTTATGATACAGCATTCAAAAATATATACAACCCTAAATTTTCACCCCTCTACGATCAACCCTATTTAGATAGATCAAAATAATTTATATGGCAGAACAACGTCTAGATAGATAGATAGAGATACATTAGCAGATAGATGAATATATAGAAAGACAGATAGATAAAATTTTTATGGCAGAACAGCGTTTGCCGGGTTAGATAGATATGTAGATAGATAGATAGAAAGACAGATAACTATCTAGATAGATAGATAGATAGTTAGATATACATCGGCAGATAGATGAATAGATTAAAAGATAGATAGATAAAAATAATTTATATGGCAGAACAACGTTTGCCGGGTCAGCTAGTATATATATATATATATATATATATATATATATATATATATATATATATATATATATATATATATATATATATATAATCGCACCCTTAGTGATACAAGGGCATAATACGAAATAGAAGTTTTGTGGGAAATCGCGTTTAAAGATTCAGGTTTCCTACATTTCAGCTTATTTTTCGTATAAAATGCTTATTATTTGTGTTATAAATGTGAAATTCTGCTGATTTGTTCACTGATATCTACACTATAAATAGTCATGAAAATAGAATTGAATTTGAATGAATTTCAATTTTTTTTGGATATTTCATGTGATTAAGGGTCTAATAATAGATTTAACATAAAACAATTTATATACTATAAGGAACCAATAAGATATAATTCCTTTTAACATCGTTTCTTTTCAGCAATATAGAGATCTATTATGAATTACACCCAAAAATTTACAACATTTTGTATAATATAACGGTGCCACTACAAATTATTCCATATAACACAAAATGTTCAGAACAGAACTCTCCTGTTTTTTTCTCATAGAAGGGCACAAATACGAATTGCACAAAGCTTGAACGATCCGCCTTCGACAAGTATGGGCACGTTACTGATTGCGACCTTGTAGCTGTAAGAACGGTAGACGCGAGGGGAGAGTGTGAGAGAGGCACAAATGCAGTTACCGATTCATGATTGACATTTTTCTCGCTCTGTCAGTGCTAACCGGTAGATGATTCCATCTTGTGCCCGTATCATTTAAAATCACACTTTACAAAAATTTTGACCTATAGCCCTTATATTATTGAGGGTGCGATATATATATATATATATATATATATATATATATATATATATATACATGTTTGAGAAATGAAATTGTGAGTTTAACGACTTTCAATAGGTTTTCAAAGTACAATTATGAATTTGGAAAGTCCATTCTGGGATTCTCAGAATGTTCTAAGAACTTTTGAAAAGAATAAGAATGGGGGAGCTGTTTACATTCAATTGGTTGTTGCATAACTTCTGGGAATTTTTATGTCTAGAGGAAAGTCGCCTAATTTTGGATAGTTGCCTAATTTTGGATGTTGTATTATCTGAATAACCGCTTACAGTTTTATTTAATTAAATCCACAAAACGAAGCGCCTCCAATATAATATCATCCTATGTGAAGTACATAGTTCGACTGTTCACTACTTGGTGGCGCCATAAGAATATGTGTTTATTAGTGACAAGCAGTTTTTTGTTGCTCCGCGTGTAAACAGTTATAAAAAGGTAAGTAATTAGCGTACGAAAGTGTAATTTGGCCCGGATGTATTAGAATAGTGGTAGAATAGGCCAACGTGTTTGAATTGAGTAATACTCTAATGAACTTTTTGATTTTAATCAGATAACCTAGAATATAAAGGTTGCCTAATTTTAGATAGGAAAGGGTTCCTGAAATTGGATATCCAAAATTAGGAACCGAATTACATGTACCGTTTTAAATCTTGTTTAATATTGTTTTATTATTCTTTTTCAGTAAAGTAAAATGCCTAAGAAAGGAGTCGCACATAAAAAATGGAATCCAGAAAATATGAAAAATGCTATTGAAGCTATTAAAAGTAAGCAAATGGGATATTTAAAGGCGTCAAAGATCTTCAACGTTCCGAAATCAACCCTTGAGCTATATGTCAAACGTGGCAAACCCTTAGAAAAACAATGCACGCTACAAATAGGTCGAAAACCAGTTTTAACGCCTGAAATGGAAGAAGACTTGGTACAATACTGTTTGGAAATGGACAAAAGATATTACGGTCTAGGACTCGCAGACATTCGTAGACTGGCGTATCAGCTTGCTATAAGGAATAATCTCCCTAATCTTTTTTCAAAGAGAGACGGAAATGCCGGTAAAAAATGGCTTAGAAATTTCTTCAAACGTCATCCCAATCTATCTTTGAGAAAACCTCAAGGAATTTCGAAGAATAGAATAAAAGGTTTCACGCCAGAAAATATCAATCTTTTTTTTGATCTTCTAGAACCCGCTCTGGAGAAGATTAATTTCAACCCGCTTAGAATGTACAATGTTGACGAAACCGGTATCACCACAGTGCAATCAAAGATTGCTAAAGTCATCACGTTAAAAGGAAAAAAACAAGTGGGGGCCGTAACGGCAGCAGAAAGAGGAGCATTAGTAACTGTAGTTACATGTATGAACGCTGCTGGGGGCTTCGTTCCTCCTTTGTTCGTATTCCCACGCAAAAATATGAAGGGCGAGCTATTAGACGGGGCTCCAGCTGGGTCAATTGCTGAGTGTCACCCATCAGGGTGGATACAGAGCCACATCTTTACGCGATGGTTACAACATTTTATCAGCCACATAAAACCTTCAAAGGAAGATCCCGTGCTACTTATTCTTGACGGTCATTATAGCCATACCCGGAATTTGGACGTTATAGATTTAGCAAAAAAAAATTTTGTTTCTATAGTGTGCATACCCCCACATACTTCGCATAAAATTCAACCTCTAGATTTGTCTTTTATGTTTCCCTTAAAGACATACTATTCAAGGGAAATCCAGAATTGGTTAAAAAATAACCCTACTCGGAATATAAGCCCCTTTCAAATCTGCAAATTATTTTGCCCTGATTATCAGAAATGTGCGACTGCTGAGATATCAACTAATGGATTTCGCAAGGCAGGAATTTTTCCTTTCAATCGGAACTTATTTTCAGAAGCAGATTTTGTTATAGAAAGACAGAGAGAGAGGACTCCGCTTAGACAACTGACCCCTGATAACGTTTCTTCATCCGTATTAGACAGCATCAATAGAACCTCAATTCAACTATCTATTGAAAATACTCCCCCGAAACAACAAACCGATAGCTTTGTTGGAACCAAACGGTTGCCAAACGTTGTAAAAATTCAAGATTTTTCGCCTTTGCCATCCTGCAGTTCGGTGCCTACTTCAAACAGGGGACGTAAAGCTGGTTCTGCAGCGGTAATAACAAGTACGCCCTATAAAGATGAATTGGAAGCTAGTATCAAAGAACGACAACGAAAACAATCGCTTAAAAGTACTAAGGGAAAGTCGCCGAAACTAGAATTCTCTAAAAAGAAGACGATTGGTAAAACTAATGAGATGACGATTGGTAAAGGTAAGAATATAAAGAAAAAACAAAAGTTTGAAGAAGAAAGTGACTCCTCCGACTCCTTGCAAGATCTTTCTTATGATGATACAGCATGTATTTTCTGCACTGGAAATTTTTCAGCCGATTAACATGGAGAAGCCTGGGTACAGTGTTCAATGTGCTTCCGATGGGCACACGAAGACTGTGCTGGTAATGAGAAAGCAAAAGCTTATGTTTGTGATTTTTGTTTTGAAAAATAGGTTCTCAATTTTGGATAGGGTATCTAATTTTGGATAGGGTATCCAATTTTGGGAACACTTTTTTTTAATTTGAAAAAATGCTTTATTTTACTTTTATCCATTTATTATATTCTCTAGGGTTAAAATAAATATTTTTGTGAACGTTTTCTGTTTTTATTGAGGTGATAGCATGTTCTAGCCACACAAGAATTAATAAAATATGTTTTTTTCACACAAAAAAAGTTGATTAAAAAAAGCTATCCAAAATTAGGAAACTTTCCTCTATTTATTTCTGAAAATTTTTATAAAATTATATTTTGAATCTTTTGTTTCGAGATATAGAATTTCCAAATCTGAATTGAAATCATGTTTCTCTCACAATAAATGTCTGGCATATATTGATTCTCTGTTATGATTTATTTAACTTCGTCTGCGTTCAGTAATCCTTTTTTTGAAATTTCTATGTGTCCGACCTACATTATATTCCATCGCATTTGAGTTTATAAACTCCCGATTTACAGAGCTTATCTATTTTTGACTTGTTGTTTTCGCTTGTTCTGAATGCTAAATTGAAATCTAGATAACAGAAAAAGGATTGTAATTTGTTCGATGCTTTGCCGAAATAAGTTAAACTATTATATTTAATTCAGTCTGGTTTGTTTTTTCTCCTTATTATTTTGTCTAGTTATAAGAATATCCTTGTATATTTTAATTTGAATAAAAAAAATCTCTATCGCTGCATTTTTTTTATTTTTTTTTTTATAATAATAATCTCTATTGTACGTATGGCTTATATAGCGTGTACTCGTCAATGTAAATATACTGAAAATGTATTGAAAATAATCAGTTTTCGTACATAAAATAAAACTTGCAATGTATATACACTCTATAATGTAGCATTCACAGACAAAAGACATAATATGAAAAAAAAAATCAGCAGGACAAGTATTCGGAAACTGAATAGAATGCTCTATTCAAAAGGAAATCTTGTATTGCCGTCTTGAATCTGGGCATGGTCAAATTTCTCAGATCTACAGGTAACTTGTTATATACTACGATGGAAGAGTACTTTGGGCATCTCTCGTAAAACGAAGATCTGTGTCTGGGGATCGACAAGACATTTGCATTCCTTGTGCAGTACCGATCGACATGACATTTGCATTCCTTGTGCAATACCTGCTATGATCACCCAATTTTTGGAATTCCAGGTTGTGCTTCTTGGCGTGCAATGCAGCTTTCAGTATAAAGATGCTCGGGAATGTGAGCAGTTTGTTCACAATAAAGTACCCCCTACAGGAGTCTCTCGGCTGAAGCCCAAACAGCAACCGCACAAGTTTCTTCATCTGAAATTTTGTCTTCACTCTCATTTTGATTAAAATTATGTATAACTACATTTTTTTTATGCATAAAATAACTTAGGATCCATATAGGGTTGCCAACCCTCCCGGATTTCCCGGAGGACTCCGGTAATAATGGTTATCCTCCCGGGTTACAATAATTTCTCCGATTTTTCTGAAATTATACGCAACCGTCGCTGTATTATTATTATTATTATTTGAACCGGGGTCGTTGTGGCTCGGTTAGCCTTCCGGGAACTGCGACCATGTAGATCTTTTGTTCTCTACCCTACCCATTCATTGAAACCCAAGGAGGTCGTCAATGGTGTTGATAAATCCGACAACATCCTTGGGGGCCTTGGCCATTACCTCATGGGTATCCAGAACAGGTTTCCCCATATGAGTGGTTCTTAGTCCCGCCAACTCTGGACACTTGCATACCATGTGTTCAGCTGTTTCTGCTTCTGATCCACAGAGCCTACAAATATCATCTGCCGACTTTCCCATACGGTACAAATGGTACTTGTACCGATAGTGCCCTGTCAGCAGTCCAACCATCGCCCGAAGCTCAGCTCGTGACAGCCTCAGGAGCTTTCTGGCGTAGGTCTGTGAAATCTTTACGAACTTCTTTGACTGCGTGAGTCCAGGAGTGTTTCTCCAGAGGGTTACCCTATTATCCAACTCCCATTGTTGAACCGCTGCCTTATATTGGTCTTTTCCAAGACCACAAAAAGGCTCAGGTCCAGCAGGTGTTAACCTTGATGCACTTTTTGCAAGTTCATCGGCTTTTTCATTTCCTTCAACACCACAGTGCCCTGGCGCCCACAGTAGAGTCACTTTATTGACTCTAGCCAGTTGCTTTATGGTATTACGGCACTCCCATGTCAGTAGAGATCCCTGGCTTTGTGATTCCAGGGACCTCAGCGTGGCCTGGCTCTCCGTGGTGATGTAGATATGCGCCCCTTTGAGGTTCATTTTGAGGCACTCCTGAGCGCATACGTAAACAGCCATTATTTCGGTCTGTAGAATAGAGGGTTCACTTCCCAGGGATTTAGAGATCCTCAGTTTAGGTCCATATACCCCAATGCCAGTGCCTCTCTCTGTTTTTGATCCATCGGTAAACCATATGGAAGACTTTTTGTCCAAACGATTAACGAAACTTATTGCACTAGGACCGTCGCTGTATCAAAACTTCGATCTTTAATGATTATGATTTTATGGTGAAAAACCGTCAAATATTAGATACTGCTCGAAAGCAAATTGAATATAAATTCAAAATTGATTGACAATTTCTTACACCCCCCCCCCCCTAGTGGATTTATAAAATTCTCCCGGGTTAGTCCTGTCGAGAGTTGGCAACCCTCGATCCATAATATATCAGAAAAAGATTTCTTTCACATCTTCTAAATTCATAATCGACAGATATGGTCAAGTCAGATATACTTTTGAACTGCATAATGTTCCATATATGGCACATTATGGTCAAGTCAGATATACTTTAATTGCATAATGTTCCATATATGGCACAAAGTGATTTTTAGATGAAAAATGTCAATTATTCAAAAATACGAGTACTTGCCACTATGAGGCAGTTACTAGAAGTATATTTTTCACAAAAACAATTTTTATTAGGTAGAAAGTTACATGGATGAACTCTAAACTATCACTCAATCTACAATAATACTGACAAGCAGCTGTTTCATCGTCACCATTTTGAAAAACGTATATAACTGCGAAATAATTACAAAGAGGGAGCTGCCTCTTTGGAAATATGTTTGTATGTGCCAGAAATGGTAATTCATGCAAATAATGTAATATTTCTCGGACGTATGTATTAATGAGATGTGAAACATTGGTTGTGCCATAATTGGCACATGATGCAACAAGGGGTTAAAAATTGATTCATTCTATTATGATTTTTGTTCCAAATCGAAAAAAATTACGCCCTCTAATGTGCAAACAATATTTATTTCCTCCCTGGGGGGTCAACCCCTCAACCAATTAGTACCAAAACTGATCACATCCAAGATATCATACGAAACTACGTACTTACAAACTTTCAACCCCATTTTTACAAAATTGCGCTCTTTTTCGTGTAAAGTAGATTTATTTCCTCCTCCGAGGGTCAACGTCCCAAAAGTTTCATATAGAAATAAAAAAAGTTTCTACCATATGGTCTCAACATTGCGCCTTCTATCGTATAAATAAAATTTATTTCTTCCCCTGGTGGGGTCAACACCCCCAACCGATTCGCATCAAAACCAATCTCATCCAAGATATCATACGAAACTAACTACTCACAAACTTTCAATCCTATTGCTCCAAAATTACGCCCTTTATCATGTAAACAAGATTTATTTCTTCTCCTAGGGGGTCAACCCACCAACCAATTTGAACCAAAATGAATTCCATCCAAGATATCTTTCGAAAATAGCTACCTACAAATGTTTAACCCTATTACTCTAAAATTGTGTCCTTTATCCTGTAAACAAGATTTATTTCTTCCTCGGGGGGTAATCCCCAAACAATGCGAACCAAAACAGATCCCATTCAAGATATCATACATAACTACCTACATTTCAACCCTATTGCTGCAAAATTCCGTCTTCTGTTGTGTAAACAACATTTATCTTTCCTCCAGGGGGGTCAACTCCCAACCAATTCGAACCAAAATCAATCCCATTCAAGATGTCAAACGAAACTACCTATTTACAAATTTTCAACCCTATTTCTTCAAAATTGCGCCCTTTATCGTGTAAACAACGATAATAGTATATTACATACCGGGGTGGGAAGTGTTACATTACTGTCGAGAGAGTTAGTTCACTGAGGCGCGTAGCGCCGAAGTGAACTAATATCTCGAGACAGTGATGTAACTTTCCACCGA
Organism: Cynegetis impunctata; assembly: GCA_030704885.1. Classification (NCBI taxonomy): domain Eukaryota; kingdom Metazoa; phylum Arthropoda; class Insecta; order Coleoptera; family Coccinellidae; genus Cynegetis; species Cynegetis impunctata. The sequence continues at coordinate 123,754 of JARQZK010004472.1, read as the reverse complement.
GGTTTGTATGCTATTTTATTTACAACTATAGTCTTCTAAACAAAAATTCGGAAAAAAGCAAATTTTTCATTATTTTTTCTCAAACGGCAACAATAAAATTACAAAGACAACCATAGAATGATGATGACAACTAACAACAAATAACTTATTTTCCCAATAGTGAGTAGGCGGGTGTTTAATAAACACTTCAAATTTGTCAGCTCTTGTCAGTGTCCGGACCGTGTTATTTAATTAAATGGGTTGAAATTGTAAAGAAATATATGGAACTCCGTTCACGAATTCAAAATGAGAGGTTTTTCATGCAAATGAGATTCGGAAAAACTACCAATCAAGTCTTTGGACACAATTCCATATCGCAATTTCCGAAAAGAATAGCATCGTTTTTGAAACTAAATAACTTCGGCGAGTATACCGGGCATTGTTTTCGGCGTACAGCAGCAACTTTATTCACAAACAATGGAGGAGATGTTCTACAATTAAAGAGATTGGGAGGATGGAAATCGAGTACCGTGGCGGAAGGCTATGTAGATACTTCGTTCTCCAATCAAACGAAGACTGCTAATCTGCTCTCTGGCGAAACTACTTCCTCCAATCCTTCATCAGTCACCATGAAGAGTTCATCATCTGTACCACAAGAACTGAACTTTTCAAGCAAAGAAATTACGCATGGGTTAATGGTTTCTGTAGCATCTCACAATAGTTCGACCATAGCGATCAATTTCAATAATGTCAATAATCCCTAAAGTTATGTAGATACAAAAATTATTAATTCTTTGTTTGAAAAGTTCAGTTCTTGTTAATTTTGTGTTTACTAATCCTAAAGAACTTAAGAAGTGCTAATGTTGTCAAGTGTGCTTATAAGTCTCAATAAAATCAAATAGGTAAATGAACTTTTTATTTAAAAAACTTAAAAAAGACATCTTCTCTCAAAATAAACAGAAAAAAATCCTCTCACGGGTGGAAAATTTCCCACCCACGGGTGCAAAATTTCCCACCCACGGGTGCAAAATTTCCCACCCACGGGTGCAAAAGTACCCACCCACGGGTGCAAAATTTCCCACCCACGGGTGCAAAATTTCCCACCCACGGGTGCAAAATTTCCCACCCACGGGTGCAAAATTTCCCACCCGTGGGTGGGAAGTGAAAGTAGGTAATATGTCAGTTTCAGACTTATTAAACGTCAGTAATGATGACATTACATATATAGTTGTAAATAAAATACTTAAGCGCATACATACATACATATGAACATATATATAGATATATATATATATATATATATATATATATATATATATATATATATATATATATATTTATATATATATATATATATATATATATATATATATATATATAGATATATATATATATATATATATATATAGATATATTGAAGTATATATGATATTGAGTTTTGGTGCACCATAAAAAGTAATTAAATAAAAAACGATCTTGGTCGTAGGTCCAAATTTGCTAATCGCACCCATTGTGATAAGCAGGTTTTCAAAGTGAAAACATGCTAAAATTAGTACGAAGTAGTTAATCATGTGAATGTATTGTTTTTCAAACTGTTAGTATTTCATATTGCTCTTCATCGTGATCTATTCTTCAATCTAAATTTCATTTACCCTTAACAAAAATTTATTATACTCATAATCGATCAATCACGATATTTACTGAATTATTTGAAAGCAGCGACATTGGAATGACTGGAGTGATCGTTTTATCACTGATGAACGGCAGATCAGATAGGAATGCAAATAAAATTACCCACACGTTCAGGAATATTGTAAAATCCTCCACGTAGCGGCTGATAAAAGGCATTTGCAAAAGCCTCTAGCGACACTTCAGAACGTGCCTAAGTATGTGATGATGCAGCAGGCTCTTCTACGACTTTAAAGACGATGCACGAACTGCAAAGTGAGCCAGAGTCTTGCATTACTAATGTATTTTACTGAATATTTTTGCTTCCAGTGCAGCCATTGAATTTATTTCTAACGTTTATGGTTTGTTTTCAAGTGTTAATGATTTTTAAAATTTTTAAGGGAGTAGCATTTTGCCCAGAGGTGCACAGTAAGATACAATTCAATATACTAGCCAGGAATTTTAGGCATCAGGAACTTTTTCAATTACCATTTAGAAGGTCCAATTTAAGACAAAATTCACCGCTGTGCAGAATGATAAGATCTTTCAATTTACATTCAAATAACATACAATACTTCGAAATGGCTTTGAATAGCTTCAAGATGTTGATTAAACGGTTATTCTTGAGAAACATATAGTTACATTTTAAAAAAGGCCTACATTTTTCATAAATCTTATTTCTAACTAGACCATTGTCAATGTGTTAGGGGTATTTTCTTTGATTTCTTTTTTTTTTTTTGTAAAGGTACTTCTAATCCGCTAAATGTATATTAGTATTGGGAGGGTTTTGTTTGGATGTTTGTATCTGTGTAAGCCCCTAATTTGGAAATAAATAAATAAACTTATTATACTCCATATAATCTTCAAAAGCAAATATCAATTTTTTTTTCATTAGGTTTCATTACTGCATATTTGGTTTTATTGTCCAATAATTATTTTTTGAAAGTACATATATTGAAATACTTATTTAAGTTTCAAGCTTTCAAAATATTGCGTTTATCAAATTCTATGTAGCAGGGTTTTTTAGAATTATGTTACCTACAAAAATTCCACTAAAACTTTTACTGAAGTCATGGACATGAAAATTAATATTGCCTGTACTGGGGAATCTATCTATTTTGTACTTTCAATTATTATTTTTATATATATATATATATATATATATATATATATATATATATATATATATATATATATATATAACTTTTTGATAATTATTAGCAATAACAGGCTTGGTGAATCTCAAAAAACTCGATTTTATTAAAAAGTTGACGTTTCGCCACGACATTCGTGGCTTTTTCAAAACTTTTGAAATATTGAAATTTCTTTAACATTTCTTGATTTGAAAAAATTTGAATAGTTAAAAAAGACTACTATGTTTCATCAAAATTTATCGGCTGTGGCCGTTCTCTTTTATTTATTACGTGCTATTCAGTCCAATATTAACATTCAAATCTGGTATTATTAGATGTTAAGGGAAACCACAGAAATCTTTACCCACGCAATGTTCGAAATAGGTTCAAATTATTTTGATTTTGAAAAGTCAAAGAATAGGGTACTTTTAATCTTTTTTTCAAAAAATTTTTATTATGGCTGTGGCCGTCCTCAGTTATTAATTACGTGCTATTTAGTCCAATATCAACATATATCCAATATATATATATATATATATATATATATATATATATATATATATATATATATATATATATATATATATATATATATATATATATATATATTATATATTAGACCGAGAGATACTGGAAGGATTTGTGAAGTCATTTTTTACAGTATGGCGCTTTTAGGGGAGTTCACATACGTAATAAATTGAAGGAAAACACCCAGACGGAGAAGGTAAATTTCGTCTCTAGCGAAGAAAGTTACGTTATTGAATTTGATGTCCTACAGGTATATTATTTGACAAATAATGAAATTATACGGTCTGTTAAATACATTTAAAAAAATAACACCCTAGGGCCTAGAAAATTTATTCTGTTCAAACATATACAGCGCATAAAAATAATTTGGCGATTCTGGCATAGAAATTCCCAAAATAGAAGGAAATACCAATCTTCCCCATGATATTTCAGTGAAAGCTGCCAAATCTGTTGATGCGCTTGTGTCACAAAAAACTAGGCGTATAATTTTCCCAATTTGCTTCAGGAGCTGTTGCAGAGAAATCAACTTCTCATTGCTTCTTATATTCTTATGAACAATTAGTTCTTTATGTAATATTAAAAACTTCAATATGAGAAATTAAACTCTGAGTTTAACGATTTTCACATATAATAAAACAACAACATTTGCACAACGCATTTGTCTGACACTACAGCTTCTTCAGGTGCCAAGTTCAAACAATTAATCAAATAAAGTTTGTTTACCCAATGAAGAGCGCAATTTTTAAGCAACAGTGTTCAAAATTGGTAATCTAAATAGACGGAAGGGTGGTTCGAATTTGATAAAATAATTTTGATTGAATAAGTAGATTTGTCCACGACTGTACTATAAATCATTCATTATACGTGTGCTTCCTGAAGTACAATTATACCTATTATCCACTAGTGTGTATAATGGTTTATTATACACTGCATGACGTCACACTCAAAACGTATGTCCAAACTTGAGACTATCATTGTTAAGATAGTATTGTTATTAGATTTTAAGGTTTTATGTAACTGAGATAACTTTTAGGCAAATTATTAAACTAATATTTAATATAATGCCCAACTTATTGAATATTTACTCTAATAAATTATCTATTTCATTTTTGTCAGAGTGTAAGAAAGGAATGGAATCGATGTCAAGTGAAATAGTTGACGTTTACGTGAGTATGCAGTTTTCAGTGAACACAGAAAATGTTATGTCAACGCTTTTGATAACTATTTTTATTGTTGAAAATGCAGATTATTACTAATTTTTTCGAGGAAGTCGTGGACAAAGTATAGTATTCTACTCGCACAAAATTACAATTTTTCACTAGGGTGAATTTCACCCTCGTGAAAAATTGCAATCATTTTGTGCTCGTTGAATAATATACTATTTTGAAACTGGATACTGTATGGAAACCTTCTTTTGTAATGCAGCTCGCTGCGATCGAGTTTTCTCATCATAATTGTTACCTGTGCCATAATGTGAACAGACTGACAAATTTAAATTATTGGAAAGTCGCAGCAAGAATTCTTGAAATTTTAATCTGAACATCTTTGCAAGAACTTGCGACAATTATTGCTAACAGTGTATACTTACATGAGAGTACTTGCGCAAGTTTTGTCGCAAGAAACTCGCCAGTCTATCTCCACCTTTAGTTAGAAGTAGTTAGTAAATCGACTAAAATTTGATGTTCAGGAAATTACTACAGTGACATATCTTCACGTAATCTTCATACATTTCAATTACCATATAGAGAGAGACCTTGTTGAACCGAAATACTGCATAATCAAGCAAATTACCGAACTTTGATGTAATTCTATTTGGCAACGCAGAATCACATCATTAGTGAAACAGCGTTCATTACCAAACCACACAATTTGGCTACACTGCAATATTTATTTCGTAGAATTTGAACAAATATACTCGAAACCACATCATAGGATCTCATTTCTAGGAAATCAGAGTGAATTGTACCGATAAAAGGAAAGTTCAAGCTTTGAAGTTCCTACATGGATACACACATCTCTAACTAATTAATTAGTTATGAAATTCGATGATTTCGAAGTTGTTCAGGTTCAGCGAAATTACAAGTAGCATCATGTCGAAGGAGAAATGGATTCGACATAACTTCGATTTTTTCAAGGTAGAAACTCTAGAAGACAAGAAAACACACTCTTCACAGAAAAAAAGGATAATGAGGATTATTTTACACCGTTTAAAAATGCTGGTTACAACCAGTTCGATTTGAAAACAGTGTGAACTGAAGACGTCCTCAGGTTCAACAAAAATGGGATAGTGAATTCACAAAAGTGGAAATGTCTAGAAGACATGAAAATACATTCTACATAGAAATAAAGGAAAATAATGATCAGTTCGCAACGTTCGAAAATGATGTATACAACTAGTTCGATTTGAAAACAGTTTGAACTGAAGATGTTCTCAGGTTCAAAAAAAACGGGATAGTGAATATACAAAAGGGGAAATATCTAGAAGACAAGAAAACACATTCTTCACAGAAATGAAGGAAAATAATGATTAGTTCGCAACGTTCGAAATCCTGTTTAAAACCAAGTCAATTTGGAAACAGTTTGAACTGAAGACGTTCAACAAAAATGAGATAGTGAATATACAAAAGTGGAAATGTCTAAAAGACAAGAAAACACATTCTTCACAGAAATAAGGGAAAATAATGATTAGTTCGCAATGTTTGATAATGCTGTTCACAACCAGTTCGATTTGAAAACAGTCTGAACTGAAGACGTTCTCAGATTCAACAAAAATGGGATAGTGAATATACAAAAGTGAAAATGTCTAGAAAACAAGAAAACACATTCTTCATAGAAATAAAGGAAAATAATGGTTAGTTCGCAACGTTTGAAATGCTGTTTACAACCAGTTTGATACAAAAACAGTTTGAAATGCAGACGTTCTCAGGTTCAACAAAAATGAGATAGTGAAATATACAAAAAGGGAAATGTCTAGAAGACAAGAAAACACATTCTTCACAGAAATAAAGGAAAATAATGACTAGTTCACAACGTTTCAAATGCTGTTTACAACCAATTCGATTTCAAAAACAGTTTGAACTGAAGACGTTGCCAGGTTCAACAAAAATGGGAAATTGAATTTACAAAAGTGGAAATATCTAGAAGACAAGAAAACACTTTACCTATAGAAATGAAGGAAAATAATGATTAGTTCGCAACGTTTAAAAATGCTATTTCCAACCAGCGGAGGACTTGGTCAAAATATTTTGATTTTGAATAGACAAAAGAGTATCTAGAAGACAAGAAAACATATTCATCACAGATGTAATGGAAAATAATGGATATTTTGCAACATTTGAAAATGCTGTTTACATCCAGTTCAAGCAGACTCGACAAAATTTAGATATTGAATACACAACGGTGAAAGTATCTAGAAAACAAGAAAATAAATTATTCACAGAAATAAAGGAAAAAAAGTTTTCGCTACACCGTTTATAGATCGACAAGATAAAAACCGGAGGTTATATCGGATGGATCTGGAATTTCGAAACGCCGTTTATTTCCCGCTTTTTGTTGAAATTTTTTAGGGCCGTTTGGAGAAGATCGATCCTGCTTTAACGGTCAAAATATGGCCCTTAGTTAGAAAATCGATCAATCTTCCCGAGAAAATTATCCAGACTAGCGGATAATTAACAGGAAAAAAGATATTTCTCTTTATACGTATAGTTTCAATAGTATATTACATAATAAGTGTAGTATCTAGGTTTTTAGCACACGCTAAGTGAAGTTTGAAAAACGAACCGCAGGCGAGTCTTTTCTTTCAAGTGTGCTAAAAACCTTTACCACGCGAGTTATGTATACTATTTTATCTACAACCGTTCGTTTTGATTGAATACAAATTAATTATATTCTAAAATTTCCCAACTTGGTCACCAGCAATGTTTTAACTTTTTTTATTGTTATGAAAATTAGGATGTCATAGTGACAAAAAAAGCAACGCCACCTTGAAGTTGTCAGTCGAAATGTCAGTCGAAAATATGGAGATTTCAATTCATTCAATAATTTTTTACCGCACTAGTGCGTTAAAATGATTTTTACCGCACTAGTGCGTTAAACTGATTTTTACCGCACTAGTGCGTTAAAAAAAGTTAACGATACTTTTTGTATGAACAAAAATTCAAAATGGTCAAATCATGAACGTCGCTCGACCAGAATTCTACATTCACAATCCAATATAAACCGGAAGATGGTGACGCAAAATATAAGGTCATTTGTACCAGTATGGCGGTTTTTCAGGGGTCTAATTACGTAAAGGCAAAAAGGATAATGATGGTCATAGCGCTGGCACCGGCGGCCCAATCGCGTGGGCGTTAATCGAACGCGTCGGATAAATAACGAGTGTCGAACGATCTGTTCCACAAAAATGCTTGTATTTTCAGATATTCGAAAAAAAAGAAGTAGGTGGTAGCGTAATGCCCTACGGGTGTGACTTAGGCTGCGGTTATAGTGGATGCGTTTTCTGACGACCAACTAGTCGCACGTATACGTCAGATCTAGCAGGAATGAATCAAATACATAATAATGTATCACTATGGTTATAGTGCTTGCGAATCGGTCGTCAGATGACGTTAGAAGTCGTTCAAACGCTTTGATATTTCATGCGACTTTGTGCGAACGTCAAAATTGATATTGAAAAATTGATATCATTAGTTTTCGACATATTCACTTTTTCCCGACAGTAATAAAACTTTTAATAGCGGACTTTCTACATACTTACTGATAATATTGTTCAAAATTATTATTGTTGATATCCATGTTAATATGTAAATTACGATACAGTCTAGGTGCGAACACAGAACAAAGTACGCATTGACTATAACCACCGTTGTCTGACGAACAGTTCTGACGTGTACGTCCGACTAGTTGGTCGTCAAAAAACGCATCCAGTATAACCGCAGCCTTACAGCCCGCCATACCGACGCGAATACATTAGTTTAAATAAAACAATTCAACCATTTATACCAGGCTAATTTTTGCATAGCTAATCATAGTCAAGTAACACGAAATCGAAAAAATCACGAAAATCACCTTGCCATACTTTTCCGACAGTTTGCAATGGCCGCCATACCACTGCAAAGGAGTAATTTTTTTTTCGCCAAACGATTTGTACCAGTATTGCATCTGAATTTTTGGAAAGTATTTGACAAAATGTGACCGTTATTCCTTTTCCCATACTTCTAGTAGAGGGCAAATGTGCTGCCATACTTGAAATACTTATTTATTTGACACGTTCTAAAAATACGACTATAATAGCTATTTATGCCATCAGTTACGAAATGCCTAATTTTGTGTAAACTCGCAAGTTACACAAATTTTCGTTTCGAAACGTATTGCATACAAGATTTTTTCTAATTTTGATGAAAGTAATAAAAAAATAAAATTTAATATAATTGATAAAAATTTGGAAAACATAAATTTAGTTTGTTGCTGTTACTTCATGTTAGTTGTCAGTTTGACATTTTCTAAAAAGGTCTAGACGGAAGGTTTTTAGCGAGATTGATATATTTTTAGTTTTATTTTTAAAAAATGAGCGATTCAAGTTCTGAAGAGCTACCAAGCGATATTGAAGAGGCAGCAGGTAATGCTCTATTATCAGTAATTCTCAAAAAGTCAAAGGCAGTTTATGATTTGGCGTACGAAAAATTTGTTACGTGGTGTGATGAGAAGAAAATTAAACATGTTAATGAGAAAGTTTTACTTGCATATTTTGAGGGTAAGAAAGATCTAAAAGTTTCCACATTGTGGACACTTTACTCAATGTTAAGGTCTGAACTAAATCTGAAAAGGAATATTGATATTAAAAAATATACAAATTTGGTAGCATATATTAAAAGGCAAGCGGACGGGTACAGTGCTAAAAAGTCAAAAGTTTTCATTAAAGAAGATTTTGCCAAATTTTTAGTGGAAGCTGAAGACGAAGAATACTTAATGGCTAAGGTTGCAATGATAATTGGAATGGCAGGAGCATGCAGAAAAGAAGAATTAACATTTCTTCCAGTTGAAAATGTTATAGACGAAGGAAGCCATTTTCGTGTTGATATCCCACCTTCAAAAACAAAAGTTATACGGCAGTTTGCAATTACATTGAAAATACGAATCTTGTTGAAATATTAAGAAAATATATTAAGTTGCGTCCCCAGGTTCTTAAACACAACAGATTTTTTGTAAAATATGCGAATGGAAAATGTACCAGAAATCCTGTGGGAATTAACACATTTAGCAGGCTGCCAAAAGTTATTGCACAATTTCTTGGTCTTTCAAATCCTGTTCTATATACTGGCCACTGCTTCAGAAGAAGCTCTGCCATTTTCCTAGCAGACAGTGGCGCTGATATTTTAAAATTAAAGAGGCATGGAGGTTGGAAATCTACCTCTGTTGCGGAGGGATATGTTGAAAATTCCATGAATAATAAAAAACTTATAGCGTAAGAAATATTTGGTGAAACATCTAATGCAATGTGCGCCGCTTCCCAAATAACAGCAAGTTCGAGCAATGAAAAAAATATGTCGTCGAGAATTAATTTGAATAATTGCAATAACTGTGTTATCAATATTTATAATAATTAATTAATTTATAATTTATGTTTTTAACTTGTATTATAACAGTTTAATAAATAGAATAATTCTTTTTGTCACTAATTTTGAAATACATTTTTCGTCACCAATTGCATAAAATTTTACTTTATGCAACTAATTACAAAAAGTAAGACGTTTCATAATGTCAATCAGTTTTAAAAAGTGTCACTTTATATGCCAAAATTAGAAAAAATAATTTTTTACATCATGACATCATTCTATTCTCTTCGTTTAAAATGATAACAGATTGTAACCATGGGGCAGACGACTGTCGGATTTTTACGATTTGTACCAGTGTGGCATTTGAATTTTTGGAAACTATACGATACAATGTGACCATTATTATATTTTCCATACTTCTAGTAAAAAGAAAAAGTGGCGCCATACTGGTACAAATGGTTCGAATTACGAATAAAATCTTAGGATTTCGAAAAAATATTGTTCACATTCGCCACCTCCCACAGGTACGGCATTCTCAGATTTCTATTTATGATCATACAGAGAACTGTTAAAATAAGTTTCAGGGTGGTACAAATCTTTTGGCGAAAATAACAAAAATTACTCCTTTGCAGTGATATGGCGGCCATTGGGAACTGTCGGAAAAGTATGAAAAAAGTACACGTTTTTGTACGCTCACGGCTATTTCAAGAACGTCGGGTGGCGTAGAGTTGGGTTCCCAATCCGACATAATGTAATATGTAAGAAAAATTTTATATATTTTAATACAACAAGTCATTTCTTAATACTCGGGTACTTACCAGAAACGCACAGTCCTATAATGCGTAGATAAGAGACTTTAAAATGTTTCTGACAATTATTTTATTGAATTGTCAAAATTTTGTTGCCTTGACATCTAAAAAACCGGTGAGCAAAGCAATCTAGTTTTACGTTTCTTCACATCTAATCTTTTTTGAAAATATTATCTTTTTTTTTTTTTTAATCTCGAGGAACCTACAGTTCAACGCAGGTTCCGAACGGCCAATGGGCTTGTAAACAATGTACATTACCCAGCAATTAATATCATAATTAGAACCACTAAATTCAGGACATACACATTAATACACAACACCCAAGAGCAAGGTAGGACTCGAACCCACATCCTCGGCTCACAAACGGTGAATTCTATCGTTTGAACACCGTTTTCGGGAAAAATCACATGTTTTATTCGGAGAAAAGCACTTTTTGTGGCTCGACTAAACATTTAGTCTCGCCACAAAAAGTATCACTTTTTCTCCTAATAAAACAATATACTATCAAAGGAGTAAGGCAAATCTCAATCGAATATTGTTTCTACGTATCACATACTCATCAATTCTCTCAGCTAATTTGCCTTAATTTTATTGGAAGAGAGAGAACTCTGTAATCCGATTTGAATTTTCCCAAACGGAATCAGTGCGTTGTATTTTGGAATCAATTCCTCAGGGTTAAATCTGAAAATGGTAATGAAAACACTTTGTTGTTTCTGTTTTTCAGTCAGCGCGCATCCTGAGTGGAACAAGTTTCCCCAGCACACAAGGCGCAGTGGAAAACTCAGTTTCCTCGCTGCCGCCAAGCCGCTGTGTCGTTTTTCTCAGTGAAGAGTTGCGATATCATATCGAGTGTACAAGTTTCGTGGTTTTGTGTTGGTGAACATTTTTCAAATTATCACTTTAGGATCATTCATTATTGAAATTATTTATTTGGGTAATCTTAGATATCTTCGCGTTAGTAGGATATTAAAATAATTGTTAATAAAAACAATTCACAGGACCACAATAAGGAAATAGATGACAAACTATGTGAAAGATAAATAGAAGGATAATTACCAATAATTAGTAAAATAGGAAAAATACATTCTAAACTGCTAGTCAAATAGTTCGGTAATTTTGAACAGATTCAGAAGGCGTATGATCAATTTTGCTATTCAATAAGAGACTTGAATGTTCGTATTCATTCATCTCTAATAACTCTATTATTTATTCTCTAATAATATATCTTCTTTAGATGCTTAGTGCAAAATGAGCCGTTTGGTAGCTTGAGTATTCATTTATAATTTGGAACCGTTAATTCATAGTCACATTGTTAGTGGATTATTCATTTGTTGGTTGGGATATGTGGATGGTATTATTTGTTGTTTCACTTGTACTCTTAGGCAACTCCACTGCTTTCAAAAAATCATTAACACTTTATATACGTAATATAAAATTCGGAGACACACGAATTGCGGTCAAAATTTGAAGCAGGTAGAAGGGTGGTTGTTTTCGACGACTGAATTGCGGTCAAGCCCTACGTCCCGGGGGTCTTGGATGGTTAATCTTTTTATCTTAAATCTCTATACATATCATGTTTTAGGCGGTTACCAGAAATATGGTAATAATTGGTCTAACGATGTTGTTGATAAAAATTCAAAGAAAAGGAAAATGATAATCTGTCTCAAAGGGGAGGGGTGACGTATAAATTTAAGGTAATCACCAAAACATTTTAGTTTGTTTCTTAAATTTATAGAGACAGTATGGAATTCCAACATATGTTGAGCGAACGTGGCAAAACAAGAGTTTATTAACAACAAAAGTCAGTACAATAAAAAAAGATATTAGTAGGTATAATTTTGTAAAATGTGTTAGTTATAAGTTTGGTGAAGTCGGTTTATGATGTATATGCATGTAGATGTACGTCTGTAGTATTGCATAATTTCTATATGTTTTGTATATTATATATATATATATAGGTATATATATATCTTTATAAAAATTAGAATTTACATTTTTAACTTCAATTTAACCTCTTGCCCCTAAATAAGTTTCTAACCGCAGTTCGGTTGAAGATTAGGACTCCTCAGGTAGGCACAAAAATTTTGACCGCAATTCAGTCACTCTCGCAAAATCGACCGCAATTCGTGTGCACCGTAAAATTCACTTCAGAAATCGAAAAAAACTCAATCGACTACTTGGATTTGAAAATAACAAAAATGGATAACAAACATAATTTATCAATTTTTCGCAAACCATCAAAATGATAACGTTATACATAGTTTTTCCCAACATCCATTCCAACACAAAATGGCAGCTTTCTTTATTATAGTACATCGTTTAGTAAATATTCCGCTTTGAAACATTAATTTTAACATCAATAAAAATATAGTTAAACAAATTGCCTTAAATAATAATTATATATATTATATATATATATATATATATATATATATATATATATATATATATATATATATATATATATATATAATAATATTCCGCTTTGAAACATTAATTTTAACATCAATAAAAATATAGTTAAACAAATTGCCTTAAATAATAATTATAATATTGTAAATAAAACTTCACAGTTTTTGATCTTCACTATATTTTGTTAACATGAAAATTGTTTCGCCAATGCACAGTGGCTTCTTCAGATGTATAAAACATACTAACTTTTACAACGAGAATATTGAAAGATTTTTTTTTTTTTTTTTAAAGGGGATGATGGGACACAGGCGACTGTTCGCCTGTGTTCCATCATCTACCCTCATGGGCTCGCAATCTTAGTACATACACCCAGACACTCGTAAAATCTTCGTCAAATTGTAATGGGACAATCACAAACACCCAAGGACACGGTGGGAATCGAACCCACCGACTCCGCCAACGAAGACGGCATAGCGTTACCTATACCTCTCCGCCACGGAGCCGCCCAATATTGAAAGATGAAAGAAGGGAATATACAATAAGAATGGGGAAACCTAAACGTAATTACTTGGCAGGTAGAAAGTACAAACTGATAATGACTTGGTAAAACACAATAGGCATAAACATTCAATGATACATCTAGAAAAGATTTAACAACGGTAAACTATTCATATCTAATTGGTCATTTAACAAATTATTTGTTGTAATCAAACAACTTTCCAAGGAAGCTGGTTATACGTATTCAGCAACGCAAAATCTGCATTCACAATCGAACGGTGAATTATAGAAATTGTCAAGTCACCCCGACTCAAAATCTACATACAGCTGTTTCGATCTTATTAGATCTCATTAGTGCAGCTTATTTATATACGACCATGGTCGACTAGTATGTTTTTCATGATTTAATTGTTGTATTTTGCGTATTAAGCGACTAGAATATTCGGAGCGCGCTCTCGTGAGTATATCCAAAGGTTTTAAATCACTATGTTAGTGTGCCTTGGAATCATATACACCACTGTTGTAGAGTAGATATCTTCATATCAGGAGGTACGTGTTTGAGCGATGAATTTCTGCATTTTCAGTCTAAGCGGTGAATTGTTGTTTCCCAATATCTTTGGTGGGATGGCGCTCTGGATTGTTATCCAGCCAGTGTTACTGACCACGATTTGTATTGGGGAACAATTAGAAATTTGTTAATTCACTCCGAGTCAAATAAGCTGCACTGATGAGATCTAATAAGATCGAAACAGCTGTATGTAGATTTTGAGACGGGGTGACTTGACAATTTCTATAATTCACCGTTCGATTGTGAATGCAGATTTTGCGTTGCTGAATACGTATAACCAGCTTCCTTGGAAAGTTGTTTGATAATTTTTTAAATTATTAAAGAATTTTCCTTGTTCACTTTATGTAATGTATGAAATTGACCATGGTCGACTAGTATGTTTTTCATGATTTGATTGTTGTATTTCAAATTCACTATTAAAAATATGATTTTGTTCTAGGAAATGTGATGCATAAGTAGAATCTAAATTTTCCTTGTCGTAACTTCTTTTATGTTCTGATATTCGAACTCCAAAGTTCCTGCCAGTTTGGCCAACATATACTTTAGGACATGAACCACAAGTTAGCTTATAGATTCCTGATTTATTTAGTTGTGTAGTTTTATCTTTTGAATTTTTAATATGTTTTCCAATGTTATTCTGAGTTTTGAATGCTATTATCAAATTTCGATTTGACAAAAAGGTTGAAATTTTGAGTGTTGGGTCACCTATAATAGATAATAATTCAAAGTTTTTATCATTATCTATTACAATCGGATGCATTTGAAAAATGGCTGCCTTATACAATCTTCTTGTTATATTATTATATATTATTTTTGGACACAAAAATAATAGATAATATTTGTTTTCCGAAGTCATTAACAGCTAAGTGCTCGACTGCTTTGAAACATTCATTAACACATTACATACGTAATATAAAATTCACTTTAGATTTGAAAATAACAAAAATGAACAACAAACATAATTTATTAAACCATCACACTCATAACGTTATACATAACATATTTCTCTAAATCAATTCCAACACAAAATGGCAGCTTTCTTCAGTATGGTACATCGTAGTAAATATTCTGCTTTCAAACATCAATTTTAACATCAATAAAAATTTAATTTAACAAATTGCCTAAAATAATAATTATAACACCATTATAATAGACAATATATTTGAAAAGATTCTCAGAAATTTCATCAGCTGGGCGTACCCTCTTACTAAATATAATATCAAATTTAACAGAGTTACATGGGAAATTCAAATATAAACTCGAATAACTTTTATCTAAGCACAACGCCATCATTGCTCACCGTACCAGTAATAACTTAGAAAATCATATAAAAATTAATAAATCAAAAGTTCACAAAAACAATAAATCAGGGGTTTGTAAAATTAATTGTGTCGAATGTTTTACACTAGTAGAACTTTCAGAAGCTTTCAGGCCAGAAATTCAGAACATAAACGTAGTTTTTTCAATCAAAAGTCGGATTAATACTATGCAAACTATTTAATCCAAGAAAATCTCACATTCAATCTTGACTTAAAATTATTAAATGCTGAAAGTAAGGGAATTAAACTTGATTTTCTAGAATCATTACAGATAAATAAATACAAATATTCAGGTCTGCTATTGAATAACCAAATTGATCATACTACAAGCCCCCTTTTTAATCTTCTCAAAATTACCCAACAACTTGACAGCAGTGTAGAATGTGTTTTTCTTCTCTTACTAATAATTTCTAACGTTCTTTAAATCAACTCTTTTTACACAATTTCTCATTTATTTATTTCTTGTATTGGATATATCTGAGAAAGATATTTAGTTTGCATTTGGTATCTCAAGAAGATGAAGTTTCATCGAAACGTGCGTCATGCGGTAATTTGTCCAATAAATGTGTAAATTGTTTCATCAACCTCTTTTTAAATATGTTGATTCATTCATATCAAGTATCTTGATCTTAGCAATCCAAAAGATTAGTACAACCATTTTTCGGAGGATTTTTTCGATAGTCTATAGTTTAACGTTGGTTCCGAAAGGCCAATGGGCTTGAATATATGTCATTATCCAACATAAATTGGTACAAGTTTTTGATTCGAACATCCTAGATCAAGTTGGAAATTAATTTTATCGATTATAAGTATTTAAATTCTATAATCTGAAGAGATGCAAATGGTCAGATAACTCAATATGGTGCATCAGATACTTTCATCAAAATTAACGAAAATTCCATAGCACCAATATAGACAGAATTCATTTTTGGGTCGTATTTTCTCTGAATAATAGGTAATTGCAGCGTATCGAACGTAAACAGTCACATGTAGGAGTAGAATAAATATATATATATATATATATATATATATATATATATATATATATATATATATATATATATATATATATATATCAAATAAAACAAATATATTCTAAATTAAGAAGTAAAACACCTCTTCTGCAAAAATCTCATGTTGTTTATAGTATACCCTGTAATAATTGTAATAAATCATATATAGGACAAACTTTTCAAAATTTAAAAGAAAGATTAAAAGCACACAAATATACCAAAACACAAACCACAGCACTAATAAAACATAAAAACAATGAGAATAATAGTTTCAACTTGTATAGCACAAAAATTAAAGAAATAGAAAAAGATCAAAAACGCAGAGAAATTTTAGAAATGTTACATATTCAAAAAAAATTGAATAAAGTCGTAAATGATAGAGCAGATATGAAACATTTAAGTTCAATATACGCAGATTTAATTCTTTAATTTTTCTAAGAAACAACATAAATCAAAACAAAAAAATTCAACAAACAAACTCCAACCATTACAACTCATCTTCTTAGACAAAATCTAAACATCTAGAATTTTCAATTTTTCTAAAGAGAAAGTATAGTTTAGAACATGTGATCTCCAAAATTACAAGTAATGTCTTTTTAAAGACAACAATCAAATTTTTTAAACCTATTTTGTACATTACGTGGGTGAAGGTTTCTGTATGGTTTCCTTCCCATCTAATATCAACAGACCTGTCTGTTGATATTGGACTAAATAGCACGTAATTAACAACTGAAGACAGCCACAGCAGTAATAAAAAATTTTTGAAAAAAAGATAAATAGTACCCTATTCTTTGACTTTTCAAAATCAAAATAATTTGAACCTATTTCGAACATTACGTGGGTAAAGGTTTCTGTGGTTTTCCTTACCATCTAATAATAACAGATTTGAATAGCACGTAATAAATAACAGAGAACGGCCACAGCCGAAAAATTTTGATGAAACATAGTGAGTTTTTAACTATTCAAATTTTTTTCAAATTAATAAATGTCAAAGAAATTTCAAATTTTCAAAAGTTTCCATAAAGCCACGAATGTCGTGGCGAAACGTGAACTTTTTATTAAAATCGAGTTTTTGGAGATTCACCAAGCCTGTTGCTAATAATTATCAAAAAGTTAAAAATAGTTCACAGGCAACAACAATTGGAATAAATAATTATATATATATATATGTATATATATATATATATATATATATATATATATATATATATATATATATATATATATATATATATATATATATATATATATATATATATATATATACACAATGAATTGTGAGTTTCAAAAAGTTTGCACCATATGGGAAACTATTTTATTATCGGTTTGTCAGAAAATTTTAAAATTGATAAAAATAGGTGCATTGCAAAAAACTTCGATTTGAGATGTCGAAATTGTGAATTTCTGAACGGTGTACAAGGGAGAATCGAAAATGAAAATTTGAATCAGGAGAAAACTACTCTTATATTCGATATTATTGAAAAAATTTGAATGAATAAATTGTTTAGGTGTGAAGACAATATTCAAATTTAGAATCACAGCCACCTACGCTATGAAACACAAAATATATCGATGTTTGTTGAAAATGGTTTGAATGTGGATTAGTTTTTTCAATATTTCACTCTGTATGTATGTTCATAGTAACTATCTATATTATTTAATTTCAGGAAATAATTTATTAGATTAGTTACAGTAATACGAGAGAGGCGCCTAAGGTTTATATGACATCCTTGTATTCTAAACCATAAACAAAATTTTTTTTTGTTTTGTTGCCTGTGATTTCAAATCTTAATTTTGTATTCAAATTTGAGCAACTTTTCTAAATTTCTGTTTTTACCTCTACACCGTTCTGAAATTCACAATTTTGACATATGAAATCTGAGTTTTTCGTAAGGCACCAATTTTTATAAAAATCAAAATCTTCTGACAAATAGATAACAAGAATGATTTCCATTTGGTGCAATCATTTCGGAACACTCTATATATATATATATATATATATATATATATATATATATATATATATATATATATATATATATATATATATATATATATATATATATATATATATATATATATATATATATATATATATATATATATATATATATATATATATATATATATATATATATATATATATATATATATATATATATATATGTATATAATTGGGTTTATCCTATAAGTACCTACTTATTTATATTACCTGGGTTTTTGGATTGGCAGTGTAGGTGTAAATAAATATACAAAACTAGATAATGATAAATGTAATCATAAACGTTTCGGAGATGTGTCTCCTTCTTCAGTATATTTAGAGCCTAATAATCTCTAATTAAAATATAACTACACGAACATTTAAGTACGGTATTTTAACACATATAACAGGTCAAGTAATTAAAAAGGGTATCTTAAATTTATTTCCCATTACGTCGTCCATTGTCAGTTGTCTTGATATATATATATATATATATATATATATATATATATATATATATATATATATATATATATATATATATATATATATATAAAAATGATAAATGAATTTAAGATACCCTTTTTAATTACTTGACCTGTTAAAATACTGTACTTAAATGTTCGTGTACTTATATTTGAATTAGAAATTATTAGGCTCTAAACATACTGAAGAAGGAGACACATCTCCGAAACGTTTATGATTACATTTATCATTATCAAGTTTTGTGTATTTATTTACACCTACACTGCCAATCCAAAAACCCAGATATATATATATATATATATATATATATATATATATATATATATATATATATATATATATATATATATAAATATATTTATATATATATATATATATATATATATATATAATATATATATATATATATATATATATATATATATTGGAATTGCTTTCGAGGAAGAACGAAATAATTTTTTTCAATCTCTCCAACCGCCGCCATTTTTACATAGATATTTCTATCGTAGCTTTTGAAAATTTTATTCTGCAAATTGAGTTAGAGGCTTGAAATAAGATAAGAGGATTGAGTTCATGTTTTCTTTGTGAGTTTCAACTTTTCTCCGCAGCTACGACGCATTTAGCAAAGACTATTACGTTCGAAGCGCACATCGACCTGCTTCACTATAAGCATGGAATGCAAGAGAAATTTTTTTTCTTTGAAGAAAATAAAATCATGAAAAACATACTTGTCGTCCATGGTCAATTTCATACATTACATAAAGTGAACAAGGAAAATTCTCTAATAATTGTTTGATAATTTTTTAAATTATTAAAGAATTTTCGTTGTTCACTTTATGTAATGTATGAAATTGACCATGGTCGACAAGTATGTTTTTCATGTTTTGATTCTTGTTTTTGCGTATTACGCTGCTAGAGCGCGCTCTCGTGAGTATATCCAAAGGTTTTAAATCACTATGTTAGTGTGCCTTGGAATCATATACACCACTGTTGTAGAGTAGATATCTTCATATCAGGAGGTACGTGTTTAAGCGACGAATTTCTGCATTTTCAGTCTAAGCGATGAATTGTTGTTTCCCAATATCTTTGGTGGGAGGGCGCTCTGGATTGTTATCCAGACAGTGTCACTGACCACGATTTGAATTGGGGAACAATTAGAAATTTGTTAATTAACTCCGAGTCGAATAAGCTGCACTGATGAGATCTAATAAGATCGAAACAGCTGTATGCAGATTTTGAGTTGGGGTGACTTTCTATAATTCACCGTTCGATTGAGTTGTTATGGTTAGAGTCTTTCCATACTCATCTTCTTAGACAAAATATAAACATCTAGAATTTTCAAGTTTTCTGAAAAACAAGTATAGTTTGGAACATGTGATCTCCAAAGTTACAAGTAATGTCTTTTCAAAGACAACAATCAAATATTTTAAACCTATTTTGTACATTTTGTGGCTGAAGGTTTCTGTGGTTCCCTTCCCATCTAATATCAACAGACCTGACTGTTGATATTGGACTAAATAGCACGTAATTAATAACTGAAGACGGCCACAGCCGCTATAAAAAAATTTTGAAAAAAAGATAAATAGTACCCTCTTTTTTGACTTTTCAAAATCAAAATAATTTGAACTTATTTCGAACATTACGTGGGTAAAGGTTTCTGTGGTTTCCCTTACCATCTAATAATAACAGATTTGACTGTTAATATTGGACTGAATAGCACGTAATAACAGAGAACGGCTACAGCCGAAAAATTTTGATGAAACATAGTAGTCTTTTTTAACTATTCAAATTTTTTCAAATCAATGAATATCAAATTAATTCAAATTTTTCAAAAGTTCTGAAAAAGCCACGAATGTCGTGGCGAAACGTAAACTTTTCAATAAAATCGACATTTTTGAGATTCACCAAGCCTTTTATTGCTAATAATTTTCAAAAAGTTATATATATATATATATATATATATATATATATATATATATATATATATATATATATATATATATATATATATATACTAGCTGGCCCAGCAAGCGTTGTTCTGCCATATAAATTATTTTTATCTATCTATCCTTCTATCTATTCATCTATCTGTCGACGTATCTCTATCTATCTATATATCTATCTATCTATCTATCTATCTAGATAGTTATCTATCTTTCTATCTATCTATCTTTCTATCTATCTATCTTTCTATCTATTCATCTATCTGCCGATGTATCTCTATCTATCTAATCATCTATCTATCTAGATAGTTATCTAACTTTCTATATGTCTATCTATTTAACAATCTATCTATCATTATATCTATCTATCAATCTATCTGATCCGGCGAACGGGTTGAACAAATTATTAAAATAGCTATTAAAAAATATGGGTCGTTGATAGAAGGGTAAAAATTTAGAGTTGTATGTATTATTTAATCAGAAAAAAAAAATAAAAAATTTTGTCCAGAAAATTTATAAAAATGTTATCATCTATTGCCATCTTGTAACCCTATTGTGGATCTGTGGATAAAATTTAAAAAAATGAAAAGTCATGACAAAATAAAAATAATAATCTCGACAAAAAAATTTAATTTTATAACTAATGAATGGAAATAGGGGTTGATCGTAGAGGGGTTGTATGTATTTTGAATGCTGTATCATAAACAAAATAGAACAAAAAATTTTGTCTGAAAATAAAAACTAAAAATTAAGGAGTGGACATTTAGGGGGATGAAAAATAGATTTTGTCCGATTCTCAGACCTAACCGATATGCACACAAAATTTCATGAGAATCGGTCGAACGATTTCGGAGGACTGTAATGCCTGGTCCTGGGTGTTAAATGATGCACAGGTTCATACTATACTTTTAGTCTTTATTTATAGCATTACTGAATATAGGCTTAGCGCTGACCGCTCGGGCAGCGTGACGAGTCTATCTCTCAGTCTTACTTACTTACTTGAGATTTCCTCTGGTTCTTATATATATTCATATAGTATTATGTATACAACATAATGCTGATATGCGACCTTGCCTGTACGTGATGTTTACGATAATATAAGGTGTACTAAACATTCTCAGTTACTATAGAGTAATCGATCGTGACTTTCTTCGTTTACTCATCTCGACACTGACCTACTGATCTACGTCCACCACACCTCTGGGGCTAATTGAAAGAATTTTATTGAGGTTTACTCGAGAAAATTCTGTCACGTTTAAATGTATGATAATTTAAAATTTTTCTTTCAATTTCCCATGCATGGTTTAATTACCATATCCATTCCTGGAGGTGTGCTGGAAGTAGCTATAATTACAATAACAATTTTTAAAGCAATTCCTTTTACGTACAATCTCTATATCATGTCCCTATACTCTCGTGATGATACGCCATATTTTTGATATATTAATAATTATTTCATTTCAGCCATAGTACTCTATATAAATTACTTTTTACTTTAATTTGTGGACTCTTTCAGTTATCTCATTTATCAATTAATATAACCCATCTATATCTAACCACAATACCAATCATACCCAATATATAAATATATATATATCCACAATAATAATAACTAAGGTCCCTAAAACTGATTATATTCCCTTGCCTTCCTAATAATTGAGAGCTTTTAATTCCATTCTTCTCTACAGATAGCTTCTAAAATTCTCAACATTTCGTCTCGCGTCAATGCCGATCGAATATTTAGATTCTGTAGAGTGTTGCAACATTAGTACATACCGTGTATGATTTATTCTTGGCAGCTTCCAAAATTCTAAATAACATAGCTAATGGATAGCTGTAGATCGTCGCAACACTATTCCTCCATAAAAATTTATATATACTCATCTATATATTTATTTCTTCATTTCTCATTACCATATCCATCTTAACTAAGAAGTGGTCGCTATCTATATATAGCATACAAAAAAATATATGTTTCATCTCATTTTACCAACGATTCCATCTCGTAATTACAGTAAAAACTCATTATTTATGAAAACATAATTCATTAGCAGGGGGCATAATCCATCCCCTGAGCGTCCCTATACGCATTCTCATTAATAAAATTGCTCTCTCCTTTTAACCATTAAATAATTGTACATTATCTATACCATACTATTTTGGAAACTATAATCAGCCTTAGCAGTACCTATATTTGATAATGGGCTCAAAGTTTTAAACTTTATTAAAAACAATATTTAAATTTTCATATTTTTGTCCCTTCTGACAACTTCAAACTTGCGTATCATCAAGTGAGCAACAGTTTACAATTTCTTAACAATTTCTCTGACTTTCATAATTAACACTTGTGATCCTAATATCAGCAATTTCATTTACGATAAAATTGATTTCAAGATTTAAATTAATCAAAAAAAATTAAAACTTTCCGAAGTAGGTCAATGTCTCCGTAAGATTTAACTAAATATAATACATAATTACAAAATATTCATAATAAAAAAATTTCTAGCTTCGAAATATTTGCCATATATATTCATAAATCTTACTTGACCGCAAGACTCCAAATCCATTCAATAACTCAATTCTTTATTTATATAAACAATATTAACTCGATAGTGAGTCAATGCCGGTCAGTGTCATCAGATTACCCATGTTATAAAAATAGCAATGTTACAATAATAATAATGTCAATGTCACACAATTCATATTCATTTTACTGCCACCGAACGAGTGATTACTTATTTCTCTAATTGCAAAAAAATTTCCATAATCTTGACTAGGAATACTTCCAAAAAAAATTAATGATATTTATCCAAAATGATTTCAAATAAAAAATTCCCTCTTAAACTTAACTTACGATTATTGCATGAAAGACGGAATCCCATAATAACATTAAATCTAATAATAAAATTAATAATGATAAAATAATACTAGAATTAATAATGATAAAAAAACAATAATGAAATACTTAGGTCAGGTCAGTGTCATAACTTAATGTAGAAAAATTCATTAATGTAATAACTAATAATAAAAAAATTAATGTCTCTTCTTAAAAAAAATAATGTCTCTTTTTTCTTCATTTTTAAAAACAATGTCCATTTCACTCTATATTCACACATATTTATACGTCCATATCTCTGCCATTTACACAAGGGTAGATCCTACCTTAACCTTCTGCAACATCGCGGTTAGTGACTTCCATTCTACCTGCGTTCACAGCCAGTATACCCATTCCTACGTTCCTCGTGATGGCCTGGGTCGTCATCTCCGGAACTACTGCGAAGCAACCAGCTTTTCTATGGGCGATGATCATTTCTTCTTCTTCCCATATTTGTTCACTAACTTTCACTTTTATTTTTCACAATGCTACAACTGGCAGGATCGCCATGTAATGCCTGGTCCTGGGTGTTAAATGATGCACAGGTTCATACTATACTTTTAGTCTTTATTTATAGCATTACTGAATATAGGCTTAGCGCTGACCGCTCGGGCAGCGTGACGAGTCTATCTCTCAGTCTTACTTACTTACTTGAGATTTCCTCTGGTTCTTATATATATTCATATAGTATTATGTATACAACATAATGCTGATATGCGACCTTGCCTGTACGTGATGTTTATTAGGTGTACTAAACATTCTCAGTTACTATAGAGTAATCGATCGTGACTTTCTTCGTTTACTCATCTCGACACTGACCTACTGATCTACATCCACCACAGGACTTTAACAAATAAAAAATAGGGGTTTATCGTAGAGGGGTAAAAATTTAGGGTTGTATCTATTTTTGAATGCTGTATCATAAAAAAAGAGAACAGAAAATTTTGTCTGAAAAATAAAAAATAAAAATTAAGGGGTTTACTACCCTTAACATTCAGGGGGATGAAAAATAGATGTTGGCCGATTCTCAGACCTACCCGATATGCACACAAAATTTCATGAGAATCGTTCGAGCTATTTCGGAGGAGTTTAACTTCTAACACCGTGACACTAGAATTTTATATATTAGATAACATTCAATTGAGTAGATGAATGGATACTTTTACCTTTCTTAATATTAAATTATGAGCTCTACCATTCAATTGAATGGAGAGATAACATAACAAACAACGTATCTACGTGATTGTTTATTAAAAAATTCATTTCAAATTAGGAAAACTGAATATATCGTTTGTCATCATTACAACGTTGAAAAATTTTCTTCACATATCTACATTCTCCATTCATATATTGAAATAATTGTGTCATAAAAGGCATCATTTCATTATCACATGAGCAAAGTGGTTACCACGTGACAAATCTGTTTGAGTCGAGCGACGGTATGTCGCCCCCTGTTGGCGACAGTTCACTGTCTGGGGAATTTATATTTCCTCCCTGTTTGTCTGGATCTAGATTCCAGGTTTCGCTTTACTATTTATTTTCAAAACTGACATCGATATTTTATAACACCTTGTTTTCCAGGAAGTGATGCTATTTTTTAAGTGAACAAGGATTATTCTCTAATAAATGAAAATTATCCAACAATCCTCCAAGGTAGGGTTGCCATCACCTAAATTGCTGACGCCAAACAAAAAATTCGAAAACCCCGGACATTGGGGTGAAATTTAGTATATATTTCCCGGACACCCCGTAAAATAAATATTTTTCGAATAAAATAAAACAACGTTTAAATTCAATTTTTTTCATTTATTTAAACCGAGGTCCTTCGCAATGTTTAAGAAGCTGATACTTGTGTTTATCAAGAGAAGCTTCGGAGAACTTGTGATTCAGGAGTTTGGGCTTCTTCGGGTTTACTAGGAGCCTCTATGTGTCGATTTAATGTATTGTTTCATTCAAGAGAATCTGCAAGTTATTTATAGTTCTACAAAGTGTTGCGTCATCCGCAAACTTTAGGATATTAAAGTGACTGTTGAAATAGTGTGCGGTTATGATTGTCGATGTCGTGATAAAAACCTATTAAATGCAATTCACTTTGCAGTCTTCCATATTTGAGAGCGTTTGGTATGATATCTTGGAGGAGATTGGTGTTAATTCGGACTGGTTGGAGGTTGACCTTCCTGGGGAGGAAATAAATCTTGTTTACAGGAGGCACAAATTTGTAGCAATAGGATTGAAAGTTTGTATGTAGGTAGTTTCGTATGATATCTTGGATGGGATTTGTTTTTATTCGGACCCAGTTTTGGAGCAATAGAGTTGAAAGTTTGTAAGTAGGTAATTTCGTATAATATCTTGGACGGAATTCGTTGTGGTACGAATTGGTTGGAGAGTTGACCCCCCCAGGAGAAGAAATAAATCTTGTTTACACGATAGAAAGCGCAATTTTGGGACAATAGGGTTGAAAGGAAGGTAGTTTCGTATGGTATTTTGGATGATATTCATTTCGATATGGATTGGTCGACCCCCTGGAGGAGGAAATATATCTTGTTTACACGACAGAGTCCGCAATTTTGTAGCAATAGGGTTGAAAGTTTGTGAGGAGGTAGTTTCGTATCTTCTAAGAAGGTAGTTTCATATCTTGGATGCGATTGGTTTTAATACGAATTGGTTATGGGGTTGACCCCCAAGGAAGAAATAAATCTTGTTTGCACGACAGAGGGCATAATTTTTTTTTTCTGAGTTTGGAAGAAAAATCATAATTGAATGAATAGAATTTTTGAACTGGATACTTTATGAAAACCTGCTTTTCTAATGCAGCTTGCTGCGATAGAGTTTAAAAAACGCTTGATGTACAGTCGTGTACGAAATTTACGAACGTCATTCGTCTTCAATCATTCTGATATATTGTAACGTGTAAATTCTCCACTTAACCACTATGCATTCAAATACCGTGATTCCTCGCTATAAAACGCCTGAATGAATGACCTGCGTACAAGAGAGTATGGATATAGCGTTGGATTTCCACGTGAAACACGTAAGATCGGTCTCTTTAGCCAAATAACTGTTGAACAAGTAATATCGTTAACTAATAGAATTATATTCAATATCAATTGAACGTTTATTAAAGTTTATTGAAATTATTAAGTATCTGTGGCGTCGGATAGACGGTAAGTTATGAGAAGAAATATAACTATTCCGTATTAATGCATTATCTTGAAAATCTGAATTGATTCCTTATTTCATTTTTTCGCCATTTCATATTTTTTCATTTATCTATATTAAATTACTTATCTTTCAATATTGAAATAATCATCTTGCATTTCTTAATTTAAAATATTTTTACTTTATTTGCTTATTTCATTTCCTCAATTTAACACAAGATTTTTGTAGGCTAACGATGGCAAATTTCACGTGGTCATATCTGATGTTCAGTTTAATGTTGGAACATATACTGTTTTTCTAAGCATCTTTGCTTGAGATAAATCTAAATGTTAGTTTGAATTGGCCATCGATACCCTACAGATATTCTTGGAACATATTAAGATTGAGATTGTATGTTGATTTGCCCCGAATTATTTTAGCCACCTTGGTTAGAGCTAAAAGCCACGTTGTATGAAGTTTGAAATTCACCTGGTTTGGAGTTTACAAAAGAAACCACCTTGTCTGGGACTAACATCTACCTTGGCAACCCACAGCTGGAGCTACCAAGAACTTGGTACAAAGATAGGGCAGAAGTCAAGAGTACAATCCACCTAGAGAATCTCAAACGTTGATGGAAAATTATATTATAAAAAAAAAGATAAGTCTTATGTAAAAGAAAACAGTAAATACCTTTCATTTTACCTTGTTATTATTACTGTGAACAAATCAGAACCCTAACATGTTTGACCAATCTCCCTGCTAGCTCGGGCATAAATATCCTTTCAAAAGGGAGGTTGGTTACAATATTCAATATCATACAATATCTACCGGAAATTGGCACGAACTTTCCGGGCATATACTTCGCTACACGATATTTTTTCCAATTAAATCGTATTTATACCAATCGAAGGGAACTTTATTCGATTGAGTGTTTTTATTCAAACTCCACGTTTTTGAATTCGACTTAATTGCTTCAAAAATATTCTCATATCGCCTAATAATTAATTCCAATTCATCGTAATTGGTCTCTTTCATCATCTCGTCGAAAAATCAACGCTACGAATGTGAAGGAAATATGGAACGAGGAAATATAAGAGCAACAGAGAGGTTACGTCAATACATTGCACTCAGAAACTAATTGGAATGTTTAAGATTCTATGGATTCTCTTTGTATCCTGTTTGCTCAGGGGTTTTCACCTTTACCTACTTTTGAACTGTTTGCTAGATGATACATTCTAGGAAGTTTATAGTGAGCACTTAGAAATGCATCGGTAATAAGTTGGCCTATAGGGCTTAGGGGAAGGTTGCCAATATTGGACCGAATTTTAGATTTCTTATCATAGTTTCCAATGATAACACAAAATCAATCTTATAACTGTTCCCTAGGACCCTTAGGGATGTTGGCTACTTGCAGGAATTTTTGCATATTTTTTTTTTCAAATCTTATATATTATATAACCGTTTTAAAAAACCTCTGCAAGTGGTTCAATATAGGGAACTGGTTTCCAAAGTTGGACCTGGGGGTTCCCAAATTGGACCATGATATTTAAATAATCAAAAAATTTTTTAAATGAGTAAGGTAATATAAAATTGCCGTTATAATTGAAAAAAAAGTTTATTCTACAAAAAATCTAGGATTAATTTTAAAAAAGTTGAAAACATTTTAAGGACTTCGTCAAAAGATTTAAAAAAATTCAGGATAAGTTTGAAAATAAACAACAAAAATAAAGTCTTAAAAGTAGCTTACACTATAAAAAAATAAAGATATCATGTGTTGAACACAAGCAAATAAACACAAATACAAAAAGCTTAAAATGATGAATCTAATCACCAGTGCAAAAATCACAAATAAATTTTTCCTTTGAAGGTACATTGGCACATGATTCATGTACCCAATCTCTGCATTTCAGACATTGGATCATATCTTCAACGACACATTCTCTACAAAATTTGCAATACCACTCGTGCAGCTGTCAATTGATTTTCATCAACGGTTTTTTCTAAAATATCAAAAAAACTATAGACATTCTCGTGATTAAACCCCTTGCATCGTGCTATGGATGTGGACTCCGGTTGTCTAAGTGTAAGAATGGGATGTCGTCGCATGAAGGAGTAGAACCACTTTTTGCCAGCTAAACCTTTCTCTTTGTTAAAATTATGTTTTATTTGGTTGTTTTCGGCCAATTCAAAAGCAGCTTTGTGCACGTCCTTTATTGTCACTCCAAAAAACACTTTTTCCAAATAAAGAATATGATTAGCCAGTGCGTCCTCAAGTTCTTTGGAAAACACGGTGCTTCGTCCAAAGCTTTTAACATCTTTATTGGCAAATTTATTTTTGGATTCAACATGACTTTTAAATGTCGATTTTGGAATATTGTAAATTCGGCATGTTTCATTTAATCCATATTTTTTGCATTAAACGCAGTTATAGCTTTCTACATGTCTGTTTGGCACCACTGCCCATATGGTTTTCTATTCTTTTTCTGATCGGAAGACATCCTACAACCAAAAAAATGTGTTAGTTTCCTAAATTGAAAACCGTTCCAATTTAGGAAACCATATAGTGGTCCACTTTAGGCAACCACCACGTGTTTCTACAAAACTGAACCGTAGACAAAATAAAGAAACAATATGACTAGGTAATAGGCGGAATAAATAGAGAAAAACTCACTTGATAATTAGGTAATATCAGCTTTTCCTAAGGGATTGACAGTGGCTCTGTACTTCCTTAAGGATGTAGTGGAATTCATACATCAAAATGAAGAAATTCACAAATTTCGCTGTAAACGCCAAGCGCTAGCCGACAACTAGTTGAGTTCGGTGCCAATCAAGGGTTCTGGGTAGGGGTAAGATACCATGTTGTCACATGAATTTTCGATTCCGTAGTTTCGGAGAAAAGTGGGGTGGTCCAATTTAGGTGGCGGTTCAATATAGGCAACCTTCCCCTATACTCGACCAGAGTTGTTCGATATTACTCTTTTGAGCTAAATTTTCTACAGTTAACTTTGTGGAAATGTAGTGCACGATTAAGGTATACATATCATACCTAATTTTTCTCCTAGAGAATATAAATCAACTATAAGTATGAAGTGCATTTATTTTTTTACTATCGAAAATATTTATTATACATAAATTTCTTGTTATTAAGTTATCAATTTTAAGAAGTAATGATAGAATTTACAAGAATTTATTGAAAGTCATCTAATGTGTTACAGAAGGGCACAACAGGCATTTTTTGTTAACAAACCCATCTGAAACTGACTCAGTTTCATATTGATTATGACACATTCATAAACTTTTCAAAGAACTCATTAAAAACTGGTCATTTTCAATTAATCCTCACATTTATGAATGAAATGATGATTATGATTTATTTTCAAATTTCAATTACACTGAATAATATATTTTGTCCACGACTGTACTATAAATCATTCATTATACGTGTGCTTCCTGAAGTACAATTATACCTATTATTTTTTTTTTTTTTTTTTTTTTCATCGCATCAACCACAGAGGTTATTAGCGAACTTTAATATAGTATACAATTTGTGGTCTTTAGAAAATGTTTAAATTTTGGCTATATGAGTTTGAGGAGATTAATAGAGTTTAAGAAAGCTTTCACTGAGTTTATATTGCACTTGGGTCCTAGGATGTCCGCTATCGAGCCAGTTGGAAGGTTTGCTGCTTTTCGGTGTATCGCGTAGTGAGGGCAATTGACGAGTATATGTTCTACTGTTAGCTTCGTGTTGCATCGGTTGCATTTTGGTTCGGTTATTGGGCGACTAAACAAGTAGGAGTGAGTCAGATTTGTGTGACCTAGTCGCAATCTGGTTAGTAGTACTTGATCTTTTCTGTTTTTGGGGAGGTTCGACCAGGGTTTCACGTCATTTCTCACTTTCTTCAGCTTACTTGAACAAGATTGCCATTTATTTTTCCAGGCACTGAGCACTTTTGATTTGATGATACATTTGGCATCATTACTCACTATTACCTGAACAGATTGTACACTTTCACTGGTTACAGCTTCTTTGGCGAGTTGGTCTGCTTCTTCGTTTCCTGGCAATCCAATGTGGGATGGGATCCAGATGAATACGATGTCCTTTCCATATTGATGGGCTAAGCTGAGTTCTTCTTTTAGTTTAGAGATTAAGGGATTGCTGGTATGTATCCGCTGTATGGCTTTTATGGAGCTGAGTGAATCAGTAAGAATTGTGAAATTTAAAGAGATAGAAGAGTTAACGAAAATGATGGCTTGGTATATTGCATATATTTCTGCAGTGAATATTGAAGATTCGGATGGAAGTTTGAACATAAGTCTACAAGTAGGGGTCACCACCGCTGAGCCGACTCCTTCGGTAAGTTTGGAGCCGTCGGTGAAGATTTGACAGTAGTCTTGATATGGATTTAATATATTATAATATATTATGATATATGCACACGGCGTAGTATGAAAATCAAAATCAGACGCCGTGTGTATGTATTTTGTCCACGACTGTACTATAAATCATTCATTATACGTGTGCTTCCTGAAGTACAATTATACCTATTATTCACTAGTGTGTATAATGGTTTATTATACACTGCATGACTTCACACTCAAAACGTATGTCCAAACTTGAGACTATCATTCACATTGTTAGGATAGTATTGTTATTAGATTTTTAGGTTTTATGTGACTAAGATAACTTTTAGGCAATTATTTGACTAATATTTAATATAATGCCCAACTTATTGAATATTTACTCTAATAAATTATCTATTCCATTTTCATCAGAGTGAATGAAAGGAATGAAATCGATGTCAAGTGAAATAGTTGACGTTTACGTGAGTATGCAGTTTTCAGTGAACACAGAAATATTATGTCAATGCTTTTGGTAACTATTTTTATTGTTGAAAATGCAGATTATTACTAATTTTTTCGAGGAAGTCGTGGACAAAGTATAGTATTCTACTCGCACAAAATTACAATTTTTCACTCGGGTCAAACATTCCACGAAGATGTAATTTAATATGCAATAAAAATTAGGCACATTCATCTCATCAAATTTTTTCCTTTAATTTTAATTTAATACTCAACGACTGAGTTCGAATATATTCGAGCGAACTGAGACGGTCAGAATTCCCTTTTATATATGTTGTTGTGAAAAATGCAATTTTCATGAAAAATAGGGCATATAATTTCTGTAACTATAATAAATACAATTTTACAACTTTCTGTGTGATTTTCAATTTAAGATTTTTGTATGTTTCTAAACGAATTCTAAAACTATATATTTTCATATGTATATGTATATTGTTATCTAATGAATAAATCAACAAAAAAGATTTATTCATCTTTCTTTTATATTTATATGGGGTCGCCAGGAAGCTCGCAATCATAAATGGGGTCGTGAATGGAAAAAGTTCAAGAAGCCCTGCTATAAGGGATCGGTTTTTTTCTTTCGAAGTACGGCACCCTAAAAAGGTGAGGTACTTCCCTTATAAAGTTCTAATTAACCTCAAATGACTTAGAATTCGTGGAATTCTTCGCCAAGACATCTAGTTGTATGATACTGAAAAAATTCGTGAATTCCAGTCGAAAGTATTTGAGTCCAATTATTCTCGAGAACTGAATTGAATTGCTATTTTGAAAAATG
Organism: Cynegetis impunctata; assembly: GCA_030704885.1. Classification (NCBI taxonomy): domain Eukaryota; kingdom Metazoa; phylum Arthropoda; class Insecta; order Coleoptera; family Coccinellidae; genus Cynegetis; species Cynegetis impunctata. The sequence goes on along the minus strand of JARQZK010004472.1, from coordinate 91,215 downwards.
ATTCAAACACGATAAAATCTCTTTTATCAAAACACTAAGACATAATTCAACAGAACAGTAAATCCGTACGTATCTCCCCACTGATCAGATGAAGCCACAGATTATTTATCTTCCATTTAGCATTCCGTGAACGAACGATAAACCCATTTCATAGAAAATTGGCGAGTTGAATCAGCACGAACTGTGGAAACTGTGAAAATCCCTGATGTAGATCGAAATAGATGACTCTCACGTTTCAAAGCTTTCAACAATTTCGAGTAAAATCAGCTCATGGCGTTCCAACGTTTACATCTTAACATTCCAACGTTTACGTATTAACGTTCGTTTCCTATTACTTTATGATAACCATAGAATGATAAATCAGTCTTCTGTGAAACTAAAATCGATTCTCTTTTCTATGACTTATCGTTATTCTACTTAGCTTCAACTTGACGATAATATTTGAATTTAACTTTGAACGAATACGCCTTAACCATTGCAAGAATTTCATTCATCTCTTTCGTGCTAAAAATCAGCTATTGCTTTTTCATGAGGCGCAAGCTATTCCATTATTGAAATGCTGCTCTGATGCTTGGATATCTGTACTTATGCACTCCCTGCACCTATTTGGGTCAGTAAAGAAATCGATTAGGCTAATATTATAATCTTCATTAACCTCTCACCTTGAGTCACTATAACTTTGGAGACTTAGGTCTCTTTCACAGATATTCTGCAAGTTGTAACCAACCTCCCTTTTGAAAGAGATTTATGCCCGAGCTAGCAGGGGGATTGGTTAAACATATATGGGTTCTGATTTGTTCACAGTAATAATAACAAGAATAAAATGAAGGTATTTACTGTTTTCTTTTACATAAGACTTATCTTTTTGTTTTTATATATAATTTTCCATCGACGTTTGAGATTCTTCAGGTGGATTGTACTCTTGACTTCTGCCCTGGTTCAGCTGTGGTTTCCAATGTGGATATTAGCCCCAGATAAGGTGGTTCTTCAAATTCCAGATAAGGTAGTTTTCTAATCTCCAAAGGTGGTTTTTAGCTCTAGCCAAGGTGGCTAAAATAATTCGGGGCAAATCAACATACAATCTCAAACTTAATATGTTCCAAGAATATCTGTAGGGTATCGATGGCCAATTCAAAGTAACATTTAGATTTATCTCAAGCAAAGATGCTTAGAAAGACAGTATATGTTCCAACATTAAACTGAACATAAGATATGACCACGTGAAATTTGCCATCGTTAGCCTACAAAAATCTTGTGTTAAATTGAGAGAATGAAATGAGCAAATAAATTAGAAATATTTTAAATTAAGAAATGTGAGATGATTATTTCAATATTGAATGATAAATAATTTAATATAGATAAATAAAAAAATGAAATGGCGGAAAAATGAAATGAGGAATCAATTCAGATTTTCAAGATAATGCATTTATACAAAATAATTATATTTCTTCTCATAACTTACCGTCTATCAGACGCCACAGATACTTAATAACTTCACTATGTTGAATATACGTTCAATAGATATTGAATATAATTCTAATAATTAACGATGTTTCTTCTGCAATCGTTATTTGGCTAAAAGGACCGATATTACGTGTTTCACGTGGAAATCCAACGCTCTCTCCATACTCTCTTGTACGCAGGTCATTCATTCAGGCGTTTTATAGCGAGGAATCACGGTATTTGAATGCATAGTTCTGTAGTAGCGGTTAAGTGGAGAATTTACACGTTACAAAGTATTTTTGAGCTTATGCCTGCTCTCTGCTACTCGAGCTAGTTTCTGGTACCCTCACGGCTCTCGACTACTCGTACTGCTTTCTTTTCCTTGCGCAGCTCTCTGTTACTAGAGCTGATCTCTTATACTCGTGCTGCTCTCTTCTACTTGAGCTGCCCTCTCATACTCGCGTTGCTCTCTGCTACTCACACTGCCCACTGATACTCGCGCTGTCCCCGCCTACTCACACTGCCCTCTATTCTGCCTCGAATACTTACTTGGCAGCCTTTGAAGCTAGTGACTGATTACATGAAGCCTCACTTCAACCAATTATTATTCAAAATAACATTAATGTATTGAAAAGAATAGGATAGGAAAAGGTTAGGTTAGGAGAACACTGTTTCATTTTTCTTTCGTTATGAAACTAGAAGAATAAGGGAGAATTGTTTCGACTATTCAAATATCAAGAGATTTCCAGGAATTTTTTAGCAGATTTTCACTTTGAAAACCTGCTCATTAAAATGGGTGCGATTAGCCAAGTTGGACCATGATAGTTTTTCGTTTCATGACTTTTTATGATGCTTGTCACCAAAAACTCAATTTCATATATCTCTATATATATATATATCTATATATATATATATATATATATATATATATATATATATATATATATATATATATATATATATATATATATATATATATCTGCGATGAATAGTTTACGAGATACATCACTTTGCATTCTTATCTGGCCACCGGTACATTCACACAATGACGTAGTTCTCTCTTAACCAGGAGTTCATTCAAGTATGAGGGACTCTCTGAACTAAATATTCTATATATAACATCTGATATAAACTGATATAAATAGAAACACTAATTCATACTTTTTAGTTTATTAAATGTGTAGTAACAAGTTTTTTTCGTTTTATGTTGAAAGAATATCTAAGGAAACAATTTTGCATTTTTTGTATCAAATTTCTAGCATAAGTTGTAAATTTCTAGCAAAAAATTCCACTTAATTTGTCTAGACAAGTATTGTTTAGAACTAAAAATCGATTTGAGTTTCACATATGGTTATTTAAGTGAGTTACAAATATGGCTCTCAAATTCGAGCTCATTATGTATAACTACTCACAGACTCTTAACGGCATCCTTGAAATATATCAAAGTTCCATTTACATTAATATCACAGGTTTTAAAGTCTATTCCTTTTAAGCGTGAAGTTCTAGTTCCTATACACATACATTTATTTATTTATTTATTTATTTAAGAATACAACTAATATTCTACAATTTGTTGTTACTATAGTTGACAATTAAATTTTTTAAATTATGAAATTTACATTTTATTGAACTTCTTATATGGTATGGCATGCTATTGAAAGTTATCAGACTGGCATAGATAGGACTCTTTCTACGACATTCTGTTTTCGTTCTATGTAGGTAATATGAATTGTTTTGCCTTGTTTCGCGGTTGGTAATGCTTTGAACTCTTTTTAATAGATTCTGACTCTTTAAATGGTTGTTTTCTAATTTGAAAATTAATTTACACTGTTGAAACTTAAATAGTTTCTCTATATTCATATATTGATATCTTTCATATAATTCCTTCGTTGGATAATCATATGAAAGATTATGGAGTCGTTTTATTACTTTATTTTGTAATCTCTGTAGCCTATTAAGATTGAATTTTGTTGTGTTGGACCAGATTACCGACAAATAACTGAACACCGATTGGAAGTAGGCATAGTATATATTTTTGCTTGACTGTTTATCAAGATATGGCTTTATATGCCGAAGTTTTGCCACCAATAGTGAGAGTTTATTCATAATCATGTCCACATGTGAATTCCACGTTGAGGAGTCTTCTATGATTAACCCCAAGTATTTTGTTTTTTTCACCTGCCTAAGCAGGTGCCTGCCATATACATATAACAGGGATTCATGTCCAGAAAGTAATGAATACAGTGGCTCTGATGGCGGTGTCAGTTGTGGTAATTTAACCTTTCCGCTTACACAAAATCATCCTCGCTGGATTCAAAACTTCAAAGCATTGCAATATTGACAAAGAGTGCTCATTGTTCCGAAGTCGACCTATATATCGTTGACGTAATCGACTATTCGATCGTATCTAAACTCGATACGTACGTTCCTAGATAATTATCATATTTGACAATCTGTTTTGTCGGTTCACGCTTGAACTCTCCTGCATGGGTTCTACCGGAACCATGTTAGATCTATAGCTTACTGTTTATCTCCAAACGCGGCCTACGCATGTCCCTCACGGTGCACCAGCTTTTATACCCCACACCCTATTTCACTCTACGTGAATTTTTTACAGATTAATTACAATTTATTACACCTATTCCCAAATTTATTACAGTTGCAGAACTCGAGTTATGAGGTTGAGGTGTAGAATTAGTCTAAAGTTGCACCACACTTATACCATGTTAATTATTTTTGATTCAGAATTTTTCTGTAATTACATATCTACAATTAGTTAGAATGAATTACAATTGATTACAACCATTTCCGGCCTTATTACAATGCCACAATTCCAAATAGTAGGTAGCGTATCGAAAAAATATGACAATAACATATAAACGTGAGGATATTCATTTATTTGAATAGCCCACTTCGTTTTATAGATACTAGGTATGTTCAGCAGGGTAAAAAAGTAATGACGAATAAGCTACAGGTAAGTGCAGTGGTGAAATTATCGATAAGAATTTTCACGAGACAAAAAATCATAGATATTTTCGGAAATATGATAGAAATACAAGGTTTTCAATTTATTACAATAGCCTACTCGGTTTTATCGATACAAGAAATGGTCAGCAGGATTAACAATATAATAGCAAAAAAGCTGTCAGTGAATGGGGTAGTGTAATAATTGATAAGAATTTCCACTAGACAAAAAATTATAGATTTAACAGAAATATGCTAGAAATAAAGGATTTTCAATTTATTACAATAGCCCACTCGATTTTATCGATACAAGAAATGGTCAGCAGGATTGCAAAAATAATAACAAAGAAGCTGCAAGTGAGTGTAAAAATTGAAAACCCTGTATTTCTATCATATTTTCGATAATTCTATAATTTTTTGTCTCATGAAAATTCTTATTAATTATTACACTACCCCACTCACTAGCAGCTTCATTGCTATTATATTTTCAATCCTGCTGACTATTTTTGTATCGATAATACCGAGTGGGCTATTGTAATAAATTGAAAACCTTGTATTTCTATCATATTTTCGAAAATTCTATGATTTTTTGTCTCCTGAAAATTCTTATCGATAATTACACCACCCCAATTACCTGCAGGTTATTCATCATTACTTTTCCAACCGTGCTGAACAGTTCTAGTATCTATAAAACGAAGTGGGCTATTCAAATAAATGAATATCCTCACGTTTATATGTTATTGTCATATTTTTTCGATAAGCTACCTACTATTTGGAATTGTGGCATCGTAATGAGGCTGGAAGTGCTTGTAATTAATTGTAATCAATTTTAGTTAATTGTAATTAATTACAGAAAAGTTCTGAATCAAAAATAATTAACATGGTATAAGTGTGGTGCAGCTTTAGACTAATTCTACACCACAACCTCGTAACTCGAGTTCTGCAACTGTTATAAATTTGAGAATAGATGTAATAAATTGTACTTAGTGTGTAAAAAATGCACGTAGAGTGAAATAGGGTGTGGGGTATAAAAGCTGGTGCACTGTAAGGGACATGGCCTACGCTCTTATTCAGTCTCACTGGCTCGACAATAATTATAATCTCGGCTTGGGTTACACGTTATACGTACGGCGGCCGTTATCCAAGTCTCACTGATGGCATTTTCTTAGAATTTAATTAAATTATTTTGCAAAACTACTGAAACAACATATTATTGTTTGAAGTGAAAAGCGCGTTGAGCGATTTTTGGTAGGGAAAAAATCTATGGGTTCGCTGATATAATAATAAACTAATAAAATAATATTTCTTGAAGTCTGTCCAGCGTGAGTTGGCGTCCACGTCATCAATCAAATATGGCGTCGATCGTGAACACTGTTGCCAGACGTAATAAATAATCTTAAATCGAACTTTTACTCACAAAATCTTCGAAGAACTATAGTCTGTCCAGCGACCGTTGGCGTGTACGTCACCAATTGTATATGACGTCGATCGTGAACACTGTTGCCAGACGTAATAAATAATCTTAAATCTAAATAGCTAACCCAATTTTCAACAAAATGGGACATCTTGCATGATGGACATGGCGGGGATTTTGAGCGGTAAATTCAAATTGACCATTATTCCCTACCAGAAGTGTCAATCTATATTGAATCCATATTCATCGATCGATAAATCAAACTTAATTACAAAATCTTCTAGGTTACTCGGCGACTGTCAAACGTGAAATGCCGATTACCGGCGCGTTGGTCGAGAGGGTCCGACAACATTGCAAATTTTTCAATTAAATGACAACTTAACAAACATTCAACCTATTTTCATTACTCGGAATGTTAGTTTTTCTTGAGAGATACATACGATTTGATATGTTAAGAACAGAATATTTGTCGAAATGGATGATCCGGTCACTATCACCATATAACTACTTTTTCAGAAAGTTACTTACGACAGATATGAATTTTGACCATTTCGAATTTTATTTATTTGGGTAGGCAGCCTTGCGTCGTTAATTGCGCATGACTGTGACGTACACGCCAACTTAGACTGGACAGACTATAGGTTATCTCGGCGACTGTCAAACGTGAAATGCCGGCGCGTTGGTCGAGAGGGTCCGACAACCTTGCAAATTTTGAAATAGAATGACAACTTCACAACCATTCAACTCATTCTAATTACTCGGAATGTTAATACTTCTTGAGAGATACATACGATTTGATATGTTAAGAGCAGGTTATTTGTCGAAATGGATGATTCATTATCACCATGTTACTACTTTTAGTAACATGGTAATCATATCCCCAGCCAGGAACGAGCTTAAGATCGATATTCATGGATCCAGCTTATGCAACACGTTGATGTATTGGAGTAAAAGTCCAGACAGGTTTTCTGAATAAGTGAAACTAGGACATTTATTTGAAACTAATCAAACAAACCTCCTAGCGGAGCTGGTTATAAGAGTCCACGAAGCATCGATTTATCAACGTCTACCTTAGACGGTACTTGATAGAAATGTTAATTTGTTTATCACAATCAATAGAAATTGATAGACAGAATGTTTCGCCCTTATTGGGGCTCATCAGTATCATCCATCCATCGAAAGTGATAATCAAACCAACATTTCAAACGGTCTTATATTTTCCTTCTAGCAACACAATGGCAAAAATTGTTTACACTTATTTCACAGATAATACTGAACATAGTCATAAGTGAAATATTTTTATTGGGAAAACCAAAAAGGAAAATTAAATAGAGTTACCAGAAAATGAAATAGAACCATCTTTTTCGGTCTTTAGGAAGCTAATTACTTACTGAACACAGAAAAATGGTGCTAAACAAACAGAGTACATGCTTTAAGCAAAATGGTTATACACGAGCGTTAAGAAAACGGCTAGAGAAACAATTCACGAGATATTGAATGAGTAGGAGTTTCAAATAATGCCCAACACTAAAATTTTATCTTCGGTCTAGTTAAAACGTTTCTTTATAAATTTTCTTCTGAAGATACTGATATCCGTAAACGTAAAAATAAAATAAATGAAAAATGAAGACAAATTTCCAGGAATACATTAATGATAAATTTTGGAAGTTTATTCTTATTGAATTCCTGAACATTTCAGTAATTCACTGAATTTAAGACTCGGATATCATTTCGTTATTTTTTCTGTTGATTATTCCATGAATCCACAAAATTGATTTTTTTATATCGCTGGCTTGCGTTTTATGTATCATGAGGTAGGGAGACATTTTCAAGAAGAAGGAAGGAGTACTGACAAAGTGAAACAAGAGAATAGACAAAATAAATTATCTAATTTACCACTCAACATTGAATTCGACTCTTTTTTGCTTTTCTTCAATTTGAACTCACAACATGATACAAACAAATCCTTAAAACATCTAATAAAGTTTGTGTTGACAAAAAATGGAGTAATTTTATTAAATTTACGAAATGTCATGGAATTCTCAGTCAGAAAAAATTGTTCCTTCATACACAGTCTACTTTATTCATCGTTGTAATAATTTCGTGAAATAAACACAAAAAATAGTTTCTTTAGATCCTGCAGTCGACACGGCAAGAACTAATTAAGAAATTTTTTACTTTATTTCACGCCCAGCGTCGTTATTTCTGTAAACGTTGACGTTACTTTCTCATTACCGCAGTGATTCATTTCCACCTCTTTACACAAGATAACAAGAACGTCTACCAGAGCATAAATTAATGGTTTAATTATAACCTTATTAAAATTTACATAACCTCTAAGCCGTTCATCTTATTATGATAGATGCTTTTTTGAAATGATAGGAAAAAGTGAGAAATATCGAATTCATTGGAAACTTATTTTGGATCGAAATTTTATGTACCTAATTCTGTTTCTTTCAATTCTTGTAATGATTTTCTAAAGCTACAGTTCCACCGGAGGAACATTGTCATTTTTGTTGCTGTTGCGGGTTCCCGAAAATGTTTCCAAATGTTCCTAAATGTTCCTTAAAATTTCTTTATTTATTTATATATTTTTTTTTTTTCGGGTTATGTTTCGGCATCGAATGTTGACTGTTTCTACTTGTCACCCTTCAAGCTACTCTTCCACCGGAGGAACATTTTTGTTGCTATTCCAGGTTTCCGTAAATGTTCCAAAATGTTCCTTAAAATTTCTTTATGTTTCAGCAACAAATGTTGATTATTTTTACTAAATAATAATAATAATAATAATGATGTTTATTCATTAATAGGTTACATCCTTATATACAATTATATTGAATTTTAAATTTATTGATTCATAAATACTTCAACCAATTGTATACGCATACCAACCAAATCAAATAACAATATTTCAGGATTATATTACAAATTCAATCCATATACAATATCCAAACAAAACAAAAATTTCAATATAAAAAACAAAATTGACAATTCTCATACATCTACATGTACACAAGCAGTTCGGTACCCCCCTATTCTCAGTTCCTTAACAGCAATAACAATGTTCTGAAGTTCATGTTGTAGCTTTTTTCAAATTTCAACACCCTGTATTTCGGTGAGAAAGCATTAGCAAACCTATATTCATGGAAAGTTTTGGGGCTCATCAGTATGATGCATCTATCAAAAATGATAACGTCATTTTGATATCACACTAAAATCGTTTACTTTACATATTAAAGCTCGATAAATTCAGTGCCTAAAAATTATCTATCCAACTTTTAATAAATTTTTTAGTCCTCGACGCTGAATTTTGGCTCCATCTGATGATTGAGTAGGAATAAGTACGCCGCTAACAGCTTCTCCGAAGAACTATTATCAGATGGAACTTCTCACGAAGTTTTATCTCAATTAAAGAGCACTCGATCAATATAACCATCTTCGTATTTTTTTTTATTACCTACTTTTTTGATAACACAAATGCTTTGCTCTTCAAGCATCCACGAGTTTCATAAAAAAAGTTTCTTTACTTGTACTCGACTTTGAACAACCAAAAATATCATATTTTCTTTCAAGGGAAATATTTCCATGACACCTTTATATAAAGAAGTTTTCACTCACCAGACTTTCCACTCAGCCTGTTGTTGGATAATAGAAACTTAGAAAAATCAATCGAAATCAGAACATGTTTCTGTTTCTCACGTGAGTGATTCGTCAAATGCCTTCTTGCTCCCTATTAACACTCGGAACAACTCTACTGAGGTCTACATAAATTGAACCCCCATCCCATTAATAAACAAATGCAGCAAGCGATACCGTCTGAATTATTAGAAATCTCCTGCAAACCAATATCCTGATGAAAGTTTTGGTAACAGAACCCACTCTTTCAATTAAAGAATGTAATAAACTTGCATCTCCGATTCATGTCGTAGATAATGTTTTCTCAGATTGTTTTTTTTATTCTAATGAAATACGTGAATGTAAAGATCGGAGCATTTAGATTAAATGTCAAGAAATCTAGAAATAGAGCAAACATTCTCGACCGTTTTGGTTTTCTTAAAATATTTCATGTGAATATTGATCGCGTCCTCTATGTATGTTTCAGTTTGGCTTAGGTTTTTCAACTCACTAGGGACCTACAGGTTAACGCCGGTTCCGAACTGGGATGGAAACAAAGTACATCAACTATTCAAATTGTTTGAACGACTGAAACTCATAGACATACACAAATATCCATACAAAACCCAGGATTCGAACCCAGGCATGCCTGCTTCGCAGATGGTTACTCTACCTGTGCTCCACAAGGCGTGTCTTTTTGGCTTAGGTTGAAATGACATAATTTATTACTTCTCTACCTGTGCGGCGCAAGCTTACTGAAGGGAAGGGGGGCAAGCACACACACCAAAAAAAAATTATGTCATACTAGTTCATTATTGTGTTTTTACCCAGAGGCGAAGCTAAAGGGGTTATAGTCTCACAACAAACAGTTGGGATCTGGCCCGATTTTAAAAATTCCAACACATATGATTTCATTAAAGGAATTTGAATCACCACTTTTTCCCAACGAAGAATAAAAGAATATAGCGTTTTTACCCCGAGGCGAAGCTAAAGTCTCACTACAAAAAGTTGGGATCTGGTCCGATTTTAAAAATTCCAACGGATATCGATAAAATACATATGATTTCATCAGAGAAGTTTTGTTCCCAATTTTGCCCAACAAAGAATAAAAAATTATATCGTTTTTTAGATAGGCATTACGACATGCGCATGCGCCAAGGTCGATATGTACGAAGTCCTACGAAACATGCGTCGAAGTACTCTGTGTGCCACGGTAACCAAGCGACGTTGATAGCTTCAGCTGATTCTGCGTCTATGTCTGCTTCCCATCTTATCAATTTGATTCATAATTTGCAGCAAAATGAGCCGGAATAGGATATTCAAATTCGACAGTCAATCAATGAATTTTTTTGTTAAATTTTCACGGATTTTATTATATCGACTTATTAATACATTTATTGCAATTTTCCTTCATTTCATTCGTAAAATCGACTTTCATTGTTATTTAATTTATATAATAGGTACATTCAAAAAAAATTGACGACATGCACATGCGCCGAGGGGTATTACCATTCCTAGTGCTACGCAGTAGGGTGTCCTTCATTTTTTTATTGCTTAGTTACCAACTATCTTATGTCGTATTTTATGCCCGTGCGGGCATAAAGTTCACTTTATGGCCCGCGTGGGCATGAAGAGAAATAATGTTTTGTTTAACTTATTTAATAACCTTTACTAATTAAATTACAAACGGAATATAGTAATATGTAAATATTCGATGAACATTATTTTGACGAATTAACATGAAATTGGCAGTTCTGAAATGATCCGGTGATAGTTAAGTTGTCTGTAATTTTTTACGTGTTAATATATCGAGTATGTCGATTTTCCGAGATTTCTTCATGATTTGGCCTAAGATGACTGGTCTAATATGGCTTCCGTGATAAAGTAAAACGATCTTATAAATCAGGGGTGGGAAACATCCGGCCCGCGGGCCGAGAAGTCATTTGGTCTGGCCCGCGAGTGAATACTTTTATGTTGCAGTGATAATACGCCGACTGCTGACAGACATCGTGTTGACATATTTTGCCACTGAACTGTACTTAAGCTGGAACGCTTACTGTCATAGAATAGTGGTCCCACTGGGAGCACAGACTAGGAGTGTCTCATCCTACTCTTTCTTTTGGAGATCTGACTATCTGTCTCTTTAATGCTGCCTGCTCCCCTCGCGTAGTGCTTATGCACGAAGCGTTACGAAAAACAGCACGATAAGCCCACTACTCGTCTATGACAGAGATTGCCAGTAAGCAGAGCCGGCCGAAGGCGAAAATTGCAAGTGTGCTAGACTCAAATTTTATGCCCCTGCCGGGGGGTATGGAATTTTTCGAAATTTGAGGCCCAAAAACACAGTTTTGGTGCACTTTTGCGTCTTGTAGAACATTAAATTTATGTATGACAATTTGATTCATTATTGATTGACTTTATATGTTCAGTACTCTTACTTGTACTATAACCACTATTATGTCAAATAAACTAATGAAAGCTTAACTCTAGGTAACGTTGCAATGATTTTTATGCTTATACTGCAATTACTCTAAGAATAAATACCTAGCTAATGCGGGAATCACCGTCCACCGGACAAAGATAAATTTCCATATGTCATGGGTAAAAGAAAATAAAGCAACAGAACATAGTGAACCAATAATTACAGTGTTTATTAATGGCGCAAACAAAAAAAAATATTAACTATTAGGATATACAGTCTCTTTCATTATAAATTTTATACAAGGGCTTTGCTTTTATTTCGGAGAATGAATTTACTATCTTAATTTCAGACGCCAATTAGCTAGAAAAGCAAAGTCGGGGTGGGGGAGGGAGGCAGGAAGATGAGTCACAACACTTTCCGCGTCCCGCCACGAGACGACTGTTCTACTGACCTTGGACCTTGGTCAAGGGCATCAGACTTACTGTATTTCAGAACTCACTGGGGTAGCCGGACAGATCTTCGGTTTTACCTTGAATTTCAACTATAATAGTTTTAAGACAAAATTCCTTTTATAGTCGGCGGCAAATCATTGGAAGCTTGGAATTTTTAGCTGTGTGAATTAATTTTTCAATCCACAAACTGGCAACGACGCTGGGCGAGGGGTGTAGAGGGGAGTGTACAGCTGTTTAGTGTCCAAGCTTCCAATGATATGCCGGCGAGTATAGTTTAAATATTTCTGCCCAATATTTAAATCAGTTTCTAAAAATTTTCCAAATTTATTATTTTTTTTACAAAAATTGGTCAATTTAATGCCCCTCCAAAAGTCTTGAGTGTGCGGCTGCATACTTCGCACACCCCTTAGGCCGGCCCTGCCAGTAAGCGTTCCATTTTGAATACAGTTCAGTGTATGTTGCAATTCGTGCCTGTTCGTCATTCTTTTTTGTTCTTCGTGCGCAAACGTGAGTAATTTAGAAATTGAAACTCTTATGGTGTGACATGTGCGAAACTAATTGAGGCATTTAATAAAAGATTCAGAACGTAAAAAGTAAGCCGAACCAGCTGATGTGCCTGATAATCTCCAACACGAAATCATTCAGCTGGAAACTAATGTTGAGCTGAAAGCTAGATACAACAATCAACCACTGCTTGAGTTCTATAAATATAACATACGCAATGATGAATTTTCCATTTTGAGGAGACATGCATTGAAATATGCATCAGTATTTGAAACAACTTACTGTTGCGAGCAGTTCTTTTCGAAAAGAATCGACAGCGTTCCAGATTGACCGACTTAAACCTACATCTTCAATATCAGCTTATATCACATGACTAGCAAAGAAAGACAGTTCCAGCCATCATATTAGTATTAGAATGAGTTTAGTATGTTTAAAAATGGATATATTTTATGTTTGTTTATTTTTTATTTGTTTATTTATAATATATAAATTTTTTTGTTGAACAACAAAAACTATTATTATTATTTGTCTGGCCCGCGAATGATGGTATAAATTTCCAAATGGCCCTTGGCAGGAAATAGGTTCCCCACCCCTGGTATAAATGAATCAACAAATAAGCAAAATGGATTTGTATTCAAATAACTTATTTACTCTCTCGCATGAAGTGAAACTAAATCGGTTAATTAGTAAAGCGGCAGGAAAACTGTAATTTAATTTCTCCAAACGAGTTCGGGGTTACTAAATCCGTTGCCTGGAAAATAGAGGTATCGTTTACAACGATATATGAAACTGCTGGATTACATTGATACACGTTGAATTTATTCCATATTTTCGCCATTATTGGTTCATTTAACGTTGTTGGTTCGAACGAGCTAAATTTGAATGAAGAATGAATAGACTTCTCTTCGATTCTTTTTTAGTAATAGACTATTTTTTGAACGATATGAAAAAATTTAATTTGGAAAATTCTCGTAATATTTTTTTTCTTAATTTTATTCAACCCTGAATAAATGAATTACATGAAAAGATAATTGATTTATCAAAAATGGTGGCAAAAATTAGAATAAATAAAACTTTTTAACAAAATTTGAGCTCAATGATATCAGTATACTGCTCTTATTTTGTTGTCTTTCTCTATGGCCTTCTTTCGCTCCTTGAATGTTATTTCAAAGTCCAATCCTGACGTTTTTCTTTCAACTTGAAGCTATTCAGGAAGGTTGATGGTTTTTCCTACTCCTGGGATCTTAAATAGTCCTGAGGTCTTTAATTAGAACTCCTATGGTCTTTTTTAGGCTCCTGGGGTCTTTAATTAGAACTCCTAGGGTCTTTTGTAGGTTCCTGAGGCCTTTAACTAGAACTCCTAGGGTCTTTAATTAGAATTAATTCAATTTTATGCTCCTGCGGTCTTTAATTAGAACTCCTAGGGTCTTTTTTAGGCTCCTGGGGACTTTAATTAGAACTCTTAGGGTCTTTTGTAGGCTCCTGGGGTCTTCAATTAGAACTCGTAGGGTCTTTTGTAGGCTCCTATAGTCTTTAATTAGAACTCCTGGAGTCTCTAATTAGAACTCTTGGGGGTTTTTTTTGGCTCCTGCGGTCTTTAATTGGAACTCCTAGGGTCTTTTGTAGGCTCCTAAGGTCTTCAATTAGAACTCGTCTTTTGTAGGCTCATGGGGTCTTTAATTAGAACTCCTGGAGTCTCTAATTAGAACTCTTGGGGGTTTTTTTTGGCTCCTGCGGTCTTTAATTGGAACTCCTAGGGTCTTTTGTAGGCTCCTAAGGTCTTCAATTAGAACTCGTCTTTTGTAGGCTCATGGGGTCTTTAATTAGAACTCCTATGGTATCGAAAAGCAAACCACGCTGAGGATTATCGGCTTCGATAAATTTTTATCCCCTCTACAATTTAAACTGACGCTAGTAATCGAATCTTCTTCTATACTGGTTAATCTCAGCTGAAATTTGGTTTAGCCAGTGGACAACCTGTCAACTATGTGATCAGAGTTGATGAAAGAAGCTTAAATCAAGTGTCGCGTTTTGTTTATATGATTGCCACCCTTAACCAAAAATGGTATTGTGATGAGGAAGTCAAAATACGAATTGGACAAGCTAATACCATATTTATGAAGTTGAAAAATTTAATGTTTGCCCGTATCCTTCCAATAGCACTACGTCTTCGGGTTGTCAAATGCTATGTGTGGCCTATCCTCCTGTACGACGCAGGGACATGGTCGATAAAGGTCAGGACTCTGAAACGTGTGGAGGCATTTGAAATGTGGACCCTTCGTAGGCTCCTTCGTATTCCATGGACTGCGCGCAAAACCAAGTCCAGAGAGAGTTGCTTGGAATCGTCAAGGCACGAAAGATATCTTATCTTGTTCATATTTTTTACCCCCAAAAAACTTCTTCAGAATCCGATTCTTTTCAGTTCCATAAATACCCCAAATAATTGTACAAGACTGAATATTGAGTATGTTGCTTATACTTTATTTCCACCTCTTTTATCACTACTTTTAAAATTTTCCCTTCATGCATTTTCCCGCCGCTGACAATTCAGATATGCAAAAATTGACTGAATTTGCTTGAATTTCAATATTTTTTTCTGCCTTAATAACAACCGCAAATACCAATTATAGTAACAGTTTATTTTGTCTTATGAAAGCATAGCTGGAGATTCCAAAATATTATATATTTTATATATATATATATATATATATATATATATACAGTGGCGTAGATAGCTTTTTGCGATGGGGGGGATATGACTTAGTGTAAAATTCCATAAGTTTTATTTGTTGATGAAAATAATCTTTCATGTAGTAGAAAATAAGCAGAAAAAATTTTTTTTGGCTTAACATCGCCTTGACGAAATAAATATTTCTTCCACACTTTCAACTAACGAGAAGACAGGGGTGGCAGGAAAAATTCTTTGATAAAACTTGATAGTTTTGATGAATTTATCAGCTGTTTTGTCAACTTCGTATATATCATGCTTGAAAAATACCGTTAATCTTTTTAATAAATTTAGTCTTGTCAAGGAGACCTCGGTAGCCCAGCGGTGAGGGTATCGCTTGTAAACAGAGGATTGTGGGTTCGAACCCACCTTGCTCTTGAGTGTAGTGTGTCCAGAATTTAGTGGTTCAAAAATTAATCTGTTGGGTAATGACTTAGATTCAAGCCCATCGGCCGTTGGGAACCGGCGTTAAACTGTAGTTCCCTGGAGTTAACAAAAATAGTCTAGTGAACAAGTGCTTTTTTGTTCAACTTTTTTCAGCAGTTTCGGAAAAACAAAAGCAAAGTGTTATTCGATTTGTTCATGTTGATGTTTTTTGAGAAAATGAAAAATTCGCTAGCGAAAACTGTGAAAGTTATAAACAATATACCTACCTACTGAAAAAAAGGAGATTGGATTTTTGATAAATATGTCAAAAAATAATTGAGATTTTGAAATCTGATGAAATATTCAAAAAGCAGAAGAAATTTCCCAAAAGAAAAACTCAACTTCCGGAATTGTAGAATCAATATTCATAATTTTCTCAGAGAGGTAAAAATACTGCTGGGTAAGGGGTAACTTCGTTTGGGGAAGTCACGCCCATTTAGGACACTTCAACAATAAACATTATTTAACCATATAAAATATGAAAAGTTACTGAATCGGTGAATGAACAATAATCCGGCGATGATAGAAATTTTTCTATTATAGTTATGCAATAGTTAATCAACAATTTTTTGGTGTTTGAACATGAAAATTGTGATAACAAGCTTTTCTTTTTCTTTCAGTAAATTGTTTATCACTTTTACAATTTACCTGAACGGAACTCAATTTTTTTCAAAAACTATCTACATGCTATTTGCTCATATTCTTCCGAGACTGATGAAAAAAGTTGAACACAAAAGCACTTGTAAACTAGACTGTATTCTCATGATAAGTAAATCTTTCTCCAAGATTCATGATGTAGAAGTCCAGCCATCGCAACAAAATTTTTACTAACTCGACAATTTTCATTCTATACTAATTCAACATTGAATAAAATATGCTCAAAACTACTAGTTACTTTATAATGTTAAAATTATGTCCATTCCTGATTGGTCGGCCTGTTTGAAGCGCGGAAATTATACAATACTCATTGCACAGCCGTCACAAAAACATATCTAGGTGATATTTTTATAATTGCACATACATAATAGCAGAAAAGGTGCTAGTGCTCAGTAAATTTCATGTAAAGTACTTAAATACGTACATAGATACGAAGACTTTTATTCAGTTCTATTATAAATATCGTAGGCTCATGGGGGGGATTGATCCCCTTGTTCCCCCTATCTACGCCACTGTATATATATATATATATATATATATATATATATATATTTATATATATATATATATATATATATATATATATATATATATATATATATATATATATATATATATATATATATATATATATATATATATATATATATATATATATATATATATATATATATATATATATATATATATATATATATATATATATATATATATATTTATATATATATATATATATATATATATATATATTATTATATATATATAAATAAATATATATATATGTATATATATATATATATATATATATATATATATATATATATATATATATATATATATATATATATATATATATATATATATATATATATGAGAAACTTGGTTCTCGGAATGAACCGCGTAAAAGATTTGAAAAATCTCGACGTTTCGGCTCCTTTTGCAGAGCCATCTTCAGGAGAATTAGAAGGGAAATAATTCAGATACATGGCCTCAATCTGCCTACTCCACGAATCGAATTAGGAGGAATAGAAAACAATACGATGTGTGGTCTCAACCTGCCTACTCCACCAACCGTACTGCTTCCTGTCAACTCTGAAGTCTCAACCTGCCTACTCTTCAGAGTCAACTGACGGGCCGATCGTCGCGTAGCCGTATTTATAGGGGAGGGGCGTGGTTTACTCCATTGACGTAGTTATTGACGTAGTATTGACGTCAATGGGGTATTCACGCTCATCAGTGCGGGATGCACTCTGATTGGGTGTGACATGGCGACCACTGAGAAGTAGTTTCCATGCTGATGGGAGTCTGTGACTGTCATCTCTGGTGTTCAAACAATTTGGACGTTTTTCTATTTCTACAGCTTCACGAAAAATTATATATATATATATATATATTATATATATATATATATATATATTATATATATATGTATAATATATATATATATATATATATATATATATATATTTATATATATATATATATAAATATATATATATATATATATATATATATATCAGACACAATCAAAAACCACTCTTGCACCTCACTGATGTAAATATCACTTATGATAATGAACAACTGAAATTATTAAAACTTATTACATATACTGATAAAATAGATATCCAAAAAAAAAGCAATTTATTTCCAACAGGTGTATATGATTATTATAGAGGACGACATTAAACATATTATGTTGTTAACATTTTAAATTCTTCAGGTTTACTTATGAGCAATAAACATTTTGATTGACACAATCAAAAACCACTCTTGCACCTCACTGATGAGTTTCGACACATTGCAATTAATTTTTATTTTCGGGAAAAATATCACTTATGATAATGAACAACTGAAATTATTAAAACTTATTACATATACTGATAAAATAGATATCAAAAAAAAAAGCAATTTATTTCCAACAGGTGTATATGATTATTATAGAGGACGACATTAAACATATTATGTTGTTAACATTTTAAATTCTTCAGGTTTACTTATGAGCAATAAACATTTTGATTGCCTAAAACATTTACTTACTCTGGAAATTAATTTAAATATATAAATATAAATATATATATATATATATATATATATATTTATTTATATATATATATAAATATATTAATATATATATATATATATATATATATATATATATATATTATATATATATATATATATATATATATATACATATATACATATGTATATATATAAATATATATATATATATATATATATATATATATATATATATATATATATATATATATATATATATATATATATATATATGTATGTATATATATATATATATATATATATATATATATATATATATATATATTCATTCAATCGTAACTGAATAAAACTTTGACAAATAGCAATAAATTATTCAGTAATTGAAAATTCTGAAAGTAGTACAGAAATCTGAGAAACAGTGGAAATTTTGTAATTCCTAGGAAATCTAAAGAAACATATATCAGAAGTTAACGACAAATTATTTCAGAATTTCTTAAAAAAATTAATGAAAATCGAGTCGATGATTTTCAATCCATTTTTAACTTGAATCCAAATTTGTTTAACGACAATAAATTCTAAGGCCGTGAACGTTCCCAACTCTAAGATTTTCCATTTAAATTTAAAATTGAATAGAAAGAATATGACTCAAACCAAATTGAAAAATATGAAAGATCGAAACTTGGGCGTCTGTAAGAAATTGAATTGAAATTATAAAAACTTCCAACCGAAGTATTGGTGAACTTATCCAGCTGACAGTTTAGTGACCCGATACGATTTCCATTTTTCGTGATATAAATTTGTGCTGAAATCTGTTCAAAGTGGCTCAGGCTCCGTTATTTGATATCACGCCAACCTCCCGCAGGCATCTGGGTAAGTGAATTTTTTAATTTGTGCTCTGTACATCAAACATTCGTATTCCTGTTTCAAATGAGTATGATATATCGTAGAATATGAAGCATTAATCTACAAAGCAATAGTCTAATGGGATATTTAATAATACAAATAAGTTGAAACAAACCCCGGGGCCGACTGGTCTGCCATGAGTTTTTCTCAGAGGTTTCCTCATGGTGATGTAAGTCACTGCTTGCAAACTTATAAGGCGAATGCTGGGCCAGTATTGATCCTCTGAACCCTACCCACACTTCCTATGTTCCATAAATATCCCGTCTCACCTATCCTTAATGCACTTGTACATACAAGTGTATCCTCTGATCTGGCTGAAGGAGTTAATCCCAAACTCAAGCTGCCCGCCTCCCTGACACATACTTCAGGGAGGAATGAAACACGTGTGTTTCCTGTTTCCTTTTTTATCATATCTTTATAATGCCACACTCACCGCATGTGCGCCCCGTAAGTATACATGTAGATATATATGTATACATAGGTGTACCTAGGTACAACAGTGAATAGCAATATATACTAGTGAGAGGCTCCATCGACTATTAAATAGATCCGTTAAAAATATAGATCGATAAAAATATAATTTCTCGAACGCCGAGGAGTGCTGAGCCCGTCCCTGCCTCTGTCGAACGGTACGCGACGCGTCAAGTGCTGAGCCCGTCCCTGCCTCTGCGGAACGGGCGCACAATCTACTCGCTGTCAATCTCGAGTTCGTGCGGACTCGGGTAGATACTACGACCTCATTGGGCCTCGCCGTGCCGAATATTCTCGATAGAATTCAACCCGTCCAACTATCGGCTCCAAAGGCGATCACGTGAATTCGAGTCCATGTGACGCGAAAATAGTTCTTAAGCGTCGGGAACGGTGCCGTTTTAGCGAATTTCGGAGAAACGTCAAACTTTAAACGTTCGATATCGAAAATCGTCGTCTCGGATCGAGGCGAGACGTAGCCTAAGCACTACGGAAAGGACGTGGGCGATCGATGGGGCCCTTCGGGCCCCGCGATTCGCGGCTGATCTCCTTATCTCGGCTTCATAAGTTGGCCAAAATGCGGCCTTCGGCCGTCTGCATTTTGGAAAGTCGAATTTAGCAAACCAATTATTCATTTAGTATTATAAAATATTATGACTCCGAATATTGATATAAATATTGCACACGTTAGCGATGTTAATGTAAGGCGCTCATTTGTTGGACATATTTGTGCGTGCTTATGCAAACTTAGAAATGGCCTAAACATAGTCATGGTAGCAATTTACATTTCTCCGGATCCAAAATTAGACGAGAATATATTATATGTTCTTATTTCAGTTACCATAAACCTATAGTTTCAATGATAAAAATTCCTGAATAACCTACATGTATTGTAAGATAATAAAAATATTTTAAACGATATTAACTTCTCATTTATTCGATAAAAGAAAAAAATTTGTTTTGTTATCGCTCAAAAAGTGTAACTTGAATTAATATCAAAGAAAAAGAAAAAAAAATACTGCATGAATAAAAAATAAATAAATAATTATAATTGCGTCAGTTGATAAAAATGCTATGCAATGAATAGCTGTACAAAAAGTGCCACACGTTTTTTTTTTCATTTTATTGTGCCAGTTATTCAACAAAATACATGACGAAAGAAACTTCATTCCAATCGGAAGTTCCACGACACCTCTCGTCATTTTGAAATATATTTTGCTATCCTCATCATTGATTCATGTCACCTCGTGAAACGGATTGGTTACCGGTAGCTAAAGAATCAACCCCCGAGGACAGTTCAACCGCACATGTCATAGAACTGGAATTTCTATTTCGTCATTTATATTCACATCGCATTTCCAACTGAGCTCGCGAATATTTCATCAACTTATGCTCTGGAATTTAATAGCACTATCCGAAAAAATTCTATATATTTCTATTTTCTTCTGCACGTAAAGCAGACTATAATATTATGAAGTTTTATTATTCCTTCAGCAATATATTCAAGTTATCCTGACATCGAATATTTCGTTCTTTTCTAGTCTCTGATATTTGTAATACTGAAGTTGGGTTTATGCTACAATATATTTTTCATTACAACGCGAAAGGTATTCTAGACACTAATCATTATTGGGGAAACATTTTATATTGAATAAAGTTGATGAAAAATTCATATTTTACATGAATAATAAAATTTTCGATTATATCGTAAAAAAATTATGTTATTAATTAGGAAACCATTATTATCCATGAATACCACGGTTTTTCGTATAGATGATTTGATTCTCATCAATGAGTTGTAACCACTCTCCCTTTTTATTATATGCCCGAGCTATACATATATAGGTTCTAGTTAGTTTTCAGAAATAACAACAAGATATAAAATGAAGGTATTCACTACTTTCTTATGATATACAAGAGACTTATCTGTTTATTTCATTAATTTTCTATCGACGTTTTATTAACTGTATTCTAGGTGGATTGTACTCTTTTGATTCTTGTCCCCACGCTTGGAAATCTTCGTCCCTAGTTGCTTGGTAGTTCTAGCTGCGGTTATATAGTAGCTTCAGTTAGATTTCCTTTATGGGTCCAGCCAAAGTGGGTTTTTAGTTCCAATCAAAATGCTTCCTAGCTCCAGCCAAGGTGACTAAAATAATTCGGGGCAAATCAACATACAATCTCAAACATAAAATCTTCCACGAGTCTCTGTAGGGTATCGATGGCCAATTCAAATTAACATTTAGATTTATCCCAAGCAAAGATGCTAAGAAAGACAGTATATGTTCCTACATTAAACTGAACATAAGATATGACCACGTGAAATTTGCCATCGTTAGCCTACAAAAATTTTGTGTCGAATTGAGATAGTGAAATAAGCAAATAAATTAAAAATATTTTAAATTAAGAGATGTAGGATGATTATTTCAATATTGAAAGATAAATAATTTAATATAGATAAATAAAAAAAATGAAATGGCGGAATTTGAAACAAGGAATCAATTCAGATTTTCAAGATAATGCATTTATACGAAATAATTAGATTTCTTCTCATAACTTACCGTCTATCAGACGCCACAGATACTTAATAATTTTAATTTACTGAGTCTTGGTTCTATAGATATTGAATATAAATTGACACTTAACGATGTTGTATCTTCAACCGATACTTGCCAAAAGAGAAAGATGTTTTGTGTGCAAATTCGACGCTATCTCGATATTCTCGTCGTACGCAAGTCATTCCTAACTGGGCGAGTCTATTATTCATCGGTGAAACAAAAGTAAGGTAGTATTTTATAGCGTGAATCACGGTATTTCAATGTAGAATTCACTGGCGGCGGTTAAGCGAAGAATTTACACGTTACAGTCCTAAAATACTTTTGCTTGTATTTGTATACCTATGTATACTATTATAATTGTGATTAAAGGTGTGGTTTTCTTGAATAAGATGGCGCGCATAATTAGAGTCAGTTTTCTGCTTAATATAGCTACGTTGGTGTTCGTGTATTCGAGTTTTGAAATTTCTAATTATACGTCCTATATAGAATTTTTCACAATCTTTAGAGTCGAGTCTATAAACACCAGTACGTTTTTGATTCGTTGTTTTTAATCAATTTTTCAATGCTATTGTTGGTTTTATATGAAATTTTGTTTGTGAAAAAACAATTTCAGGTTTTCGGAAGGTTTGCCCAAGTATGTTAAACTGTTAAGTACTCTTGAGTACTTAACAGTTTGGTCACAATCAGGGCCGGCCTAAGGGGTGTGCGAAGTATGCAGCCGCACACTCAAGCCTTTTGGAGGGGCATTAAATTGACCAATTTTTGTAAACAAAAATTATAAATTTGGCAAATTTTTAGAAACTGATTAAAATATTGGGCAGAAACTATACTCGCCGGCATATCATTGGAAGCTTGGACACTAAACAGCTGTACACTCCCCTCTACACCCCTCGACTAGCGCCGTCGCCAGTTTGTGGATTGACAAATTAATTCACACAGCTAAAAATCCCAAGCATCCAATGATTTGCCGCCGACTATAGAAGGAATTTTGTCTTGAAACTATTACATTTCAAGGTAAAACCGAAGATCTACCTGGTTACCCCAATGAGTTCTGAAATACAGTATAAGTCTGATGCCCTTGACCAAGGTCCAAGGTCAGTAGAACAGTCGTCTCGTGGCGGGACGCGGTAAGTGTTGTGACTCATCTTCCTGCCTCCCTCCCCCTTCCCTGGCTTTGCATTTCTAGCCAATTGGCGTCTGAAATTAAGATAGTAAATTCATTCTCCGAAATGAAAGCAAAGAAAAGCCTTGTATAAAATGTATAATAAAAGAGACTATGTACTATCCTAATAGTTAATAATTTTTTTTTGTGTTTGCGCCATTAATAAACACTGTTATTATTGGTTCACTATGTTCTGTTGCTTTATTTTCTTTTACCCATGACATATGGAAATTTATCTTAGGTCCGGTGGACGGTGATTCCCGCATTAGCTAGTAATTGCAGTATAAGCATAAAAATCATTGCAACGTTACCTAGAGTTAAGTTTCATTAGTTTATTTGAAATAATAGCGGTTATAGTACAAGTAAGAGTACTGAACATATCAAGTCAATCAATAATGAATCAAATTGTCATACATAAATTTAATGTTCTACAAGGCGCAAAAGTGCACGAAAAAAGTGTTTTTAGACCTTAAATTTCAAAAAACTCCATACCTCCCAGACCCACCGGCAGGGGCATAACATTTGAGTCTAGCACACTTGCAATTTTCGCCTTAGGCCGGCCCTGATCACAATTATAAAATATTACAATTAGAAAATAGTATCCATGAAACCAACTGTTGGGAATCCCTATACATCAATAAATATAAAAATTCCGGAAACCTAGTTAACGACCAGATTGAAGTAAACCCTTCTCCTCTCCTTAATCTGTTCAATGTACCTACTAATAACTCTGAATGAATTGCTTATTGTTATTTAGTTTCTCTAGGAATCCCTCTGTTATGTTCATAACATGTTTTGTAATAGGTACCATAATTCAGTACGAGATGAAGTCAAAATTATGACGAAACGCGTTTACTCAATAGATTATTATATAGAATAAAGTATAAACTTTAAAATAAAACAAACCTGGCTTATGTTTCACTATATAAAAATATGTAGATACTGTATTTAGCAGTAAAGGATAGTCGACATGTTTCGAGTTATGAACTCATTATCAAGACTGACTACAGGAGAGTATTACATCGTATTTTATAAAACAGGCAAAAGCAAAGGTGATACCCGAAAATCAATTTGTTCGTTTAGTCTAAGCAATAGGTATTTTTTTTTGACATCGATTCCATCTGAAAACCAACTATGCCATCGTGAGCAGGGTAATTCATAGATTAATTGTGTTATGTTTTGGACACGCAAATACCATTATTTATTTTTTTATGAACAATTTTAACAAAAAAATCGTACTTTTATTACTTTTTCATTTATAACTAATAAACTGATGGAGTAATCTGGATAGTGTCAATAGCAAATTTGTAGATAATTAAATTACGAAGAGTACGAGACCTCGCCCGACTTAAGCGGATGATTAGTAACGAAGATAACAATTGATAGCCAAAGAATTTTTCATTTATTTATTAATTTAATAATTTCGTTAATTTACAACTTACAGGTCTCTGCTTTTGCAAAAAGGTTGCAATGTTTAATTACTTAAAGTTAGTAAAAAAAACGAACGCTGTACGATAATTGTTGTTAACGTAATTGCAATTTTATGAATTTAACAGGACTAATTGTAAAATAGCTACTATCGACTGAGGTACTCGGATTTCAATTTTGAAAAAAGATTAATTAACTAGACGTAAAGTGCAATAAAACGTTCATCTCGGATTTTTAAATAAATTTTGCGAAGTTAGTTAAAAAAGGGCGCAAAAATGGCTCCGAATGGCCGACCGGACGAATATGGTGCAGTAGTGGGGGAAGAAGGAGAAGAGGAGAACG
Source organism: Cynegetis impunctata (assembly GCA_030704885.1). Lineage (NCBI taxonomy): Eukaryota > Metazoa > Arthropoda > Insecta > Coleoptera > Coccinellidae > Cynegetis > Cynegetis impunctata. Next base: position 65,710 of record JARQZK010004472.1, on the reverse strand, counting down.
CTTAATAGTAATACAATCTCGCGGCGCGCCGACGTTACTACTGCACCATATTCGTCCGGTCGGCCGTTCGGAGCCATTTTTGTGCCCTTTTTTAACTAACTTTGCAAAATTTATTTAAAAATCCGAGATGACCGTTTTATTGCACTTTACGTCTAGTTAGTTAATCTTTTTTCAAAATTGAAATCCGAGTACCTCAGTCGATAGTAGCTATTTTACAATTAGTCCTGTTAAATTCATAAAATTGCAATTACGTTAACAACAATTATCGTACAGCGTTCGTTTTTTTTACTAACTTTAAGTAATTAAACATTGCAACCTTTTTGCAAAAGCAGAGACCTGTAAGTTGTAAATTAACGAAATTATTAAATTAATAAATAAATAAAAAATTCTTTGGCTATCAATTGTTATCTTCGTTACTAATCATCCGATTAAGTCGGGCGAGGTCTCGTACTCTTCGTAATTTAATTATCTACAAATTTTCTATTGACACTATCCAGATTACTCCGTTAGTTTATTAGTTATAAATGAAAAAGTAATAAAAGTACGATCTTTTTATTAAAATTTTTCATAAAAAAATAAATAATGGTATTTGCGTGTCCAAAACATAACACAATTAATCTATGAATTACCCTGCTCACGATGGCATAGTTGGTTTTCAGATGGAATCGATGTCAAAAAACGACTTATATTGTGCTCTGTTGCTTGGACTAGTTTACAAGGGGTAATTTACTATTATGGGCGGAACTTATTTCAAGAACTTCAAGGCGCTTTCCTTTGTTGCCTGAATGTAACAATTGGGTTTTGTTGAAATCCAGGAAATGATTTAATTTTATACAATATTCGGAGAAGCCAGTGGTATTTTTATTTTGTAAAATTGACTTTTTATGTTCTTCAACACGAATGTTTATATTCCTTCCTGTTTGTCCAATATAGAAAGCAGGACATTCGTCGCAAAATATTTTGTAAACACCACTGTTTTCTCCGATGTCAGATTTTTCTTTATTATTGACCAAGAATGACTTCAAGTTTCTTTTATTTGTACAAATTGTTTTAACGTTATTTTTCGATAGTCGGTTACAAATTTTGCTACTCAAATTAGGCACATAATTTATTGGAAAGTATTTTTGTTCTTCATTAGTAGTTTGCGTGGGATATACTGAATGCAAGCCAAGTGTGTTTTATTTTAAAGTTTATACTTTATTCTTCATGATGTTTCACCAAAGGATGTGCGAGAATTCAATCTCTGAGATTATTATATTTTTTAAAGTAAGGTTTTTATTTGAAATCATTCCTCAATAATAAGTCAAGTATTACTTGATTTGATTTTTAATAAATTTCTTATTAAAATATTGACGAAGGTATAAGAAATACAATATTCATTTCATCATTTCAATTAATATAGGTTCATTCTTTCCAAAAAAAAAAACAACAGAGGGGATCGCTACCATTCCCTGTTTATAACGGAATTTTCAGCATTTTTTCAAGATGCTTGACATTTGTTGTTCATTAAATTCTCTCGTTATTTCGAATAAAAAGCTACCCGTCAGTGTTTCGAAATTTAATAAACTGCCGGAGATTCTTATCGAATTCCTTCGGAAAGAGAAGGGCCCTTCTTGGAGTATTGAACGTGTTTTAACGATAAATCAACCCTACGCAGGAAGTCTGAAAATGCGGAGATTAATTTCGAAATACATCAGAAATTTACTTTCAAGTTTTCTCAATTTCTCGAATAATTTCATTTTAATTCTTTCGTCCACTTTTTCTTCGAGCTGATATACTTGGGATATGGTGATGTAATACATTTTGCTATATTCTAGTTGCAAAACTATTATTTTACCAAAGTATGTTGATTAAAAATTTTGTTGAATTAGATATCGCAAATAATGAATTATCTCTTATAGTATTACAAAAGTTAAGAATCTGCAACATCCTAATTATATTAAAATAGGAATCAGTTTATCCAGAAACTTGAACTCATTCTTAGTTAGGGTTACCACAATTTACTGAGGCCAAATCCGGACATGGGGTTTCCGGGGGATCTGGGGGAATTTTAGAAAATTAGGCACTGAAATATGCGGTTTTAGCTATCCTGAGACGTGAAAAATGTTATCAAACTCAAGTTAATTTATACGTTTCTAAATTACAAAAAATAATAGGGTTAAAAAATTAAAAATTTATATTACTTAAGCCTTTTTAATACACAACCAGTTAAATTCAAATTCCTTTACATATTAACGTACAATAGTAGCTAATTAGGGTTCATATTATTTGCAACTTCTTAAGTACTTCCTTCACTCTCGCGTAAAATTCCCCTATTCGGCCACGTTTTCAGTTCATTTTTATTAAAATCCGGACATTTCTCAGGTCCGGACGCCAAACCGGACACGTGTTCCAAATCCGGACTGTCCGGACGAAATCCGGACGGGTGGTAACCCTATTCTTCTTAGTCAATAATAAAGAAGAAACTAACATCGGAGAAAACAGTGGTGTTTACAAAATATTTTGCGACGAATTTCCTGCTTTTTATATTGGACAAACAGGAAGGAATTTAAACATACGCGTTGATGAACATAAAGAGTCAATTTTACAAAATAAAAATACCACTGGCTTCTCCAAACATTGTATAAAATTTAATCATTTCCTGGATTTCAACAAAACTCAATTGTTGCATTCAGGCAACGAAGTAAAACGCCTTGACCTTCTTGAAATTCTCGAAATAAGTTCCGCCCATAATAGTCAATTACCCCTTGTAAACGAACAATAGTATATTGTATAATTAGTGGGAAAAGCATAATATTCCCAAACGACTGTGATAAACACAGGAGTTTGGGAATATGCTTTTCTCACGAATTATACATATTATTTTTTCTCCGATCGTTGATTTACATTTAAAAAATTAATTAAAAAATATTTCATCCCAGATGTAATCAAGTAAGTTTAAATAGGTTTTTCTATGTTCATATTGAAATATAGAAGTGGTAACCATGGAAATTACTCTGTTATGACAAAAGTAAAATAATTTTAAAGCCGGTTTTGTTTGATTCGTTGTATTTTATAAGGAATTGAAAAAGAATTAGTAAACATGAACACTGATATTGATTATTTCTTGTCTTGCACGGCTCCTGAACTAGTAGAAGCCGCGAACGTGGCTTCACTTAATTTACTTCCGGCGAAATCCAGAGAGAAGTATGAACTTGCGTACCAACGCTTCATGAATTTTTGTAGAAAAAACAACAGTTTATCCTTTTCTGAGAATGTACTGCTGGCGTATGTTGCTGAATTGGCTAAAACAATGAAATCTTCGACGTTGTGGGCACATTATTCCATGCTTCGATCAACTTTGTCTGTTAAAAATAATATTAATATTGCCCAGTACCAAAAACTGAGAGCAGTTTTAAAACGTCAAGCTACAGGATACAAAAAATGTAAATATTAACAACAATTATAAAAATTAAAACCATACTTTGTTTCATTTTAATGTAATAATCCATTTGTTACATTACCGCACGCTACAGCAGTGCGGTAAGAATATTACCGCACTGTTATTTTCTAATTGCTTAGCAACTGACCACTATTCTGGAATGTTGAGCTTTGCGCATAGAAAACAGGTCAAAATATTGTCACTTTTCCCACGATCGGAGAAAAATTGATTTTCAGGTATCACCTCTGCTATTGTCTGTTTTATAAAATAAGATATAATACTCTCCTGTAGTCAGTCTTGATAATGAGTTCATAACTCGAAACATATCGACTATCCTTTACTGCTAAATACAGTATCTAAATATTTTTATATAGTGAAACTTAAGCCAAGTGTGTTTTATTTTAAAGTTTAAACTTTATTCTTCATGATGTTTCACCAAGTGATGTGCGAGAATAAAATCTCAGTTAATAAAATCTCTATAAATATTATAAAATGAAAAAGTTTTGATGTAGAGGTTTCTCCAAAACTAATCAACCGATTTCAGAAATTCTTTGAACAATATTTATAATTGACTTTTAGGATGGAAATACGCTATTTTTAATAATCTAGTTTTTTTTTATGTTCTTTACTCACAGAAGAAAAAATACAAGGTGACTAATTTTAACCCATCAACATTTTACATGAGGCGTCAAGAAGGATCACATAGTAAAATAAGTTAAAATTTAAATCGATAAGTTAACACTCAAGTATATCACAAGCATGTAATCAAAGACGCTATTTGAAAATGGAATGATCAAAATTCATTAATTGTGTAGAATGATTCTTTATATAGTATTTTTTTCATCTCATTTTTCAGTTTTCTTTTATTCATCATTCATGTACAGAATGGTTAGTGTGAGTAGGTTTCCGTGCTGAAAATAGGTCTACAGCTTTCCGTACTCTTTAGCCCACATATAATGCGAATGGTATTCTTTTGAGTAACGAAAATCTTGCTTCTTCCAGTTCTTCCGGCCAAAGTTGTAGTAGGTACATAGTTGATAAGGCTGTGAAATTCTTTATTGGGCCGATATAATATAATGTAAATTAATAAAACTATTGAAACACTGGTTCCTCTCTTACTGATTACTTGTAACCATCTTCGTATTTACCCTTTCTACACAATTTCTCATCTATTTATTTCTTGTATTCGTCACCGTCGTCGGGTGACCTAAGGAGTCTTCGAAGATGAATAATAAACTGTTTTATATCGAATGTATTCCACTACAAAATTGAAATAATTTTGTGTTGTATTAATTTTTTGAAATATTTAGCGTGCAAAATTCACAACCTTGAGACAGGCGTAATGCCCCCCTGAGGCCGATGCCCCAAGAGACATGCATCGCGTGCCTTGCCGTTAAGATGGCCCTGGCCATGAATACGTATTAGAATATCTAAAGGGACAACCTTGCAGGGTAACTCGATTTACTGTATTTTCTGAATACTTGGAGCATGTGCCTCTCAGATCAAATGCGCCCGGCAGAAGGTACTAATATAGTTCAATATTAACTGAATTAGACATCATGTTCCATTTCTTTTAATATTTGAAAATCATCGCAGAGAATTTCATCAACTAATATCAATACGTAAGGATATTAAAAATAGGACACAGGGAGGCAAAGGGGCTGTTCGCTTGTTGAACTCTTTACTATGGTCAGGCAGGATGAAACTTCGTACGAAAATGACAATCTACACGACAGTTGTAGAGCCTATAAAAAGGAGCATAGACACAGTAGAGATGGACTTCTTGAGAAGATCTTGTAGAGTTTCCAGATTGCAACATATTAGAAACGAAGAGATAAGAAGGAAAACTGGACGGGTTCTTACAACGGCAGAACGAGTGGAAACGAGACAGTTACTATGGTACGGGCACGTTATGAGGATGGACGGTACACGATGGCCGAAGAGAGTTTTTAAGTACATATCACAAAGCAGAAGAAGGAGAGGAAGACCAAAAACACAGTGGAGGGAAGGAATTACAAATAGTATGAGAGATAGAGCTATTGAGGAAGATGAATGGAATGATAGAAGGAGGTGGCGAACGAAATGGTGGATGCGACATAGGCTGTAGGACCCCCGCTTATATATTTATATATATATATATATATATATATATATATATATATATATATATATATATATATATATATATATATATATATATATATATAATCTCTTGATAATTATTAGCAATAACAGGCTGGTTGAATCTTAAAAAACTCGATTTTATTAAAGAGTTGACGTTTTACTTCGATATTCTTAATTGAAATTTCTTTGACATTTATTGATGTGAAAAAATTTAAAGAATAAGGCTGCTTTGTCTTGCTAGTTATTTATTATATACTATTCAGTCTAATATTAACATACAAAAATGTTATGATTAGATGGTAAGGGAAACCAAAGAAACCTTTACCTACGTAATGTTTGAAAATAAAAATAATAGGGTATTATTTATCTAACAACAAAGAAATGAGTCGTGGGAAAACATTAAAGATGTGGAGTAAAATTATCGGTATAGTACGTTTATATGGAAGCAGCCGTTGACACGTGTTTCGGACTCTTTGGTCCTCATCAGAACGGCGTAGCAAAGCATTGGATTGAAAATTTGAAGATGAAAATAGTACAACAAACAAAATTCTCTCCACATCTTTAATGTTTTCCCATGACTCATTTCTTTGTTGTTAGATAAATAATACCCTATTATTTTTATTTTCAAACATTACGTAGGTAAAGGTTTCTTTGGTTTCCCTTACCATCTAATCATAACATTTTTGTATGTTAATATTAGACTGAATAGTATATAATAAATAACTAGCAAGACAAAGCAGCCTTATTCTTTCAATTTTTTCACATCAATAAATGTCAAAGAAATTTCAATTAAGAATATCGAAGTAAAACGTCAACTCTTTAATAAAATCGAGTTTTTTAAGATTCAACCAGCCTGTTATTGCTAATAATTATCAAGAGATTAAAAATAGATCACAGGCAACAACAATTCGAATAAATAATTAAATATTGCAAGCTGAAAATATGGCAATGACCCCAAACTTAAGCTGAGAGTCTCAAGGTTTTTATAAACTGTAAGTAACTTTTTTTAAAAGATTTGAAATTCTAAATAAATAAAAAATTTCATTAAAAACGGCTACTTCCATATAAACGAACTATACCGATAATTTTGCTCTACCTATTTAATATTTTCCCGCGACTAATTTCTTTGTTATTGTTTATTTACTCGTTCTTAGTTCTCGCGGATAGTATTAATCGCCTCCGTGGCAAAGTTTGACCAAATCTCCCATACCGGAGAGTTCAAACAATAAACCACAATGAGGGTGATTGTCTTCCGTATCAGAGAATTTTGTTTGTTGTACTATTTTCATCTTCAAATTTTCAATCCAATGCTTTGCTACGCCGTTCTGATGAGGACCAAAGAGTCCGAAACACGTGTCAACGGCTGCTTCCATATAAACGTACTATACCGATAATTTTACTCCACATCTTTAATGTTCTCCCATGACTCATTTCTTTGTTGTTAGATAAATAATACCCTATTATTTTTATTTTCAAACATTACGTAGGTAAAGGTTTCTTTGGTTTCCCTTACCATCTAATCATAACATTCTTGTATGTTAATATTAGACTGAATAGTATATAATAAATAACTAGCAAGACAAAGCAGCCTTATTCTTTCAATTTTTTCACATCAATAAATGTCAAAGAAATTTCAATTAAGAATATCGAAGTAAAACGTCAACTCTTTAATAAAATCGAGTTTTTTAAGATTCAACCAGCCTGTTATTGCTAATAATTATCAAGAGATTAAAAATAGATCACAGGCAACAACAATTCGAATAAATATATATATATATATATATATAAATAAAAATATATATATATATATATATATATATATATATATATATATATATATATATATATTTATAAATATAGATATATATATATATATATATATATATATATATATATATATATATATATATATATATGAATACGTGAGATTGTATATGCGTAAAGTTTAAAATTCAAAATAAAACAACACTTGGCAACAGTTTCACTATATAAAATAATTATGTACTGTATTTAACATGTAATTATATACTGTATTTAACGGCTAAAAAATTATAATCTGCCTGTTTCGCCATTAAATTCATCTCAAGTGAATTAGATACATCTACAAGAATTGCCTATTTTGCATTGTTCGAATCTCATCTTCGTTATGGTCTTCCCTTCTGGGGTTCATGTAATTCTTCACAACTTGACACCATTCGTGATATATTTGTACTGAAAAATAAGGCGTATTGCAAACCTTATTTTAAGAAAAATGGAATTTTGACGCTTCCTTCTTGACCCTTGGAGTCACATCACCGTTATTTCATCGTGTTCACCTCCCTATTCCGTCCTCTGAATTAACAAAAGAGCAGGGCCGGCCTAAGGGGTGTGCGAAGTATGCAGCCGCACACTCAAGTCTTCTGGAGGGGCATTGAATTGAGCAATTTTTTTTTTTTTAATTTATAAATTTGGAAAATTTTTAGAAACTGATTTAAATATTGGGCAGAAATATTTAAACTATACTCGCCGGCATATCATTGGAAGCTTGGACACTAAACAGCTGTACACTCCCCTCTACACCCCTCGCCCAGTGTCGTTGCCAGTTTGTGGATTGAAAAATTAATTCACACAACTAAAAATCCCAAGCTTCCAATGATTGGCCGCCGACTATAGGAGGAATTGTGTCTTAAAGCTGTTACAGTTAAAATTCAATGTAAAACCGAAAATCTACCCGGCTACCCCAATGAGTTCTGAAATACAGTAAGTCTGATGCCCTTAACCAAGGTCCAAGGTCAGTAGAACAGTCGTCTCGTGGCGGGACGCGGAAAGTGTTGTGACTTATTTTCCTGACTTCCTCCTCCGGCTTTGATTTTCTAGCCAATTGGCGTCTAAAATTAAGATCGGAGCGCCGGAACGGCTAATATCGGTACTAGAGCGGGCCATTAACGGATTGTTTACATTGTTTGTAATGGTATTTACGTTCATTTAATTTTGAGTTTTCGAACGGTTAGCTTCGTAATTTGTGTTTTTTTGGATTTCGTATTTTCCAGTGGTTCATTGTGTTTCGATTGAGGACAATATTATCTCTGTTCAACAGTGGATAACCTACCTACATCAAGTTGAAATTTACAGTTTTTATCATTGAACATGAAAATCAATAATAAAATAAAGGAGAGGGCGAATAAATTAATTGGTTAGAGGAACTATGTATACATCATGAAAAGGCACTATGATAGAACACCTATTTATTTAAAAAGTAAAAAAACTTTCAAAAGTTTCAAGAAAACATCTCTGACATGTCTACTTTCCTTACCAACTGAAGAGGTTTTGAGTATAATGGACAATACTAAGTACTTACCAGCAAAACTGAAAGAAACAACATGAAATAAAAGAAGAATTGACATGAATACTCTGCTTGAATGATTTGAACGTAATGAGTTATTATATTTTATTTTTCACTTGTATATAATTTGTTTATTTCACCTTGGATACGGTTGCTATAAACACACTCATTATGCCCTAGGCCATTATGCCCGCATTTGCGGGCATAATGGATTCAAAACGCCCGCTTATTGTACTAGGAGAGATGAAGCAAATTTTATTGATTAAATACTTCATAATCCTTGTCGTATACGACTCTGGATTTCTCCGTCAATGAATTATTCGCAGCTTTGGCTGCATTTTTTATGATATTCTTGGGTAAATTCATTTTCATTTCCATTATTTCTATAAGACTACACAAAGAAAGCAGCATGACATTCACTGAATATGATGACAAAAATATTCACAAACGTCAAAATATCAACAAATGACATGCCTACTATGAGAAGGAAAATGGATAGGAGCAATGAAACGATTTTAAAATCGCTTTTTCATCATAATATAATAATTTTTTCGTGAAAAATAAAATCTTGTATGCACCGCGTGCGTTACTAGATCCTTATGCCCATCGGGCAACATTCATCCCTCGGGCCAGAGGCCCTCGGGCCGAATGTTTCCCTCAGGGCATAATGATCTATATAACGCACTTGGTACATAAATAACTATTTTGAATTTTCCTGACGTATAACAGCTCTCGTAAAAGTACGGTGGACTTCTGAGAGTCTGGTTTTTTTATAGAATATCTGTTTTTCCTGGTTATATAATTGAATATATTAGTTTTTACCTAGCTATAGAGTCAAGTTTTATTTCATATTCTTAATGTTATGATAAACTCTTATTTTGGTTGTGCAAATAAACATTATTTATTAATATTATTATAATAGTATCTCTGGTTGTTACATGAAAGAAAATACAATTATCTAGAATCTCTGGATGATGGCTTAGGTTCAGATTCCGATAAAAGTGGAAGATTTTTTGTTGGAATAGCATTGGACTTCAAGAACCCTAAGTTTTCGGTTAGCTGAAAATTGCACCTTATCAGTTGGTATAATTCAATATGGAAAAATCCACAAACTTACTGCTGAGAAAATAATTATTCTCAGTAAACTGCAAAGAACAACTCTTTTATGTTCACAAGAGTAATGAAAAGTTGAGCTTTCATTATTTTATTTGACATAATTGTGGTTATAGTACAAGGAAGAGTACTGAACATATCAAGTCAATCAATAATGAATCATATATTCATACATAAATTTAATGTTCTACAAGGTGCAAAAAAGCACAAAAACTATGTTTTTGGACATTAAATTTCAAAAAATTCCATAGCCGCCCAGACCCCCCGGCAGGGGAATAAAATTTGAGTCTAGCACACTTGCAATTTTCGCCTTAGGCCGGCCCTGCAAAAGAGTCCATCATTTCACAATGCTAAGAAAATTCACAGTCACCTTTCAGAGGAATTAAAATCTATAACTTTCCTGGCCAATTTTCGAAAACGAGCAAAATCTTATATGCTTGATAGACCTTAATACTCTATAGAGGACTACTATGTCCAAAATGAATAGCACAGGCATCAGCTTAGATTGAGGAGTATTTATTGTAAAGTTTGTATGTATTCTTTTATTTTTTATGGAAATGTGGTATAATTTTTATTTCTAGGTATTACATCGTTTAGTTTGTATATTTTTTGATTGATGTGTGTTTATTTTTATGTTTTACATTATTTAGTTACTATTTTGTCGCTTTGTCAATAAAATGTATAATTTCAAGACAATAAAGCATATTTGATATGATTTTGATTTGGATAGTCGACATGTACTCGATCATCATCGAGTTTTCGAGAAGTGCAGACGTGTTTAGTAAATTGCTCTCCAACAGCAATACATTAATTGTGTTCCAGGCCGCAATTAAACAATTATATTCCACACAAAGTAAGTCCGTAGACTATTATACTGTAATTGAGTTCCTTTTTTCGGTTTTTTTTTGTAACGGTCTTTGATGAATGGTGGGTGTATTTTTCCATATTATTTGATCAATTATTCAGTTTATTTCATATATTTACATTTTAACTCTCTCGCTGTTACGCGAGATTTTCCGAAACTGGTTGACCTTGACGGCCCCTTCCCTTCTTGCATGGTGCACCGCTTCAATTCAGTATTCATCACTTCAGTAATCCCACTGCGGTTGTGGAGGGTACAGGTGACGGCTTTCCTTCTCTGATCTCGGAACTCTCGCGCATTCCCTTTTATTTCCCTACATATATTCCTATCAACCGTGGCCTTCCATCTGTGATAAGTCTTCTTTAACGGCCCATTGAAGTGAAGAGTCTAACTGTCATCCCTATTCCTTCACCCTTATTATCCCACATAATGCCACGTAGCTGTACTACCTGCAGAAAACAGATAGGAACATCTCAACTATCTATTGCTTGTGCAAAATGCCAAAAACATTTTCATGCTGAATGCGTTGGGCTCTCAGTTGGCGGAGTTGAATTTTCTGAAGATGCCGACAAATGGGTATGCCTTTTTTGTAGTTCTCAGGAGAGGAGACTCCGTAGTAATTCTTCCAGTTCTGGGCTTTCTTCTTCGCATCCAGCTCAACATTCTCAGTCTCAGGATAGTAGCACGCCTTTTACATCACAACATTTCAACACTCTTCTAGATAATATTCAAAGGGTAGCTGCTAGTGTTGAACGTATCGAAAAACGCCAAGACGACCTCTTCAGCCAATTGGCAAATTGTACTGCAACAATAAAGGAACATAGTGTTATACTCACTAAGCATAAGTGCGCGATAGATGAATGTCAGTTGGAAATTGCAAGTGTATATCAGGCCACCTCGGCACTGGGCGAGAAGGTTGCCACCATTTCTTCGAAACTAGATACTGTTTCCTCGACTTCTTCTAATCTTTCAGACCACGTTGACATGACGGAAATTCTGAATCGTGTGAGGAAATCTCACAACTTCATTTTATGTAATGTCCCTGAGAATGCTGACGCATCGCTCGACACTACCAGTGTTCGTGATATTGTGGAGCACATTCAGCAGGGTGCTAGTTCCACTCTCATCGGTTCAACTCGATTACCATCCAAAAATAATAGTAAACCAGGGTGGATTAGAGCTACATTTCCGTCTCCTGATTATGTTTCGGCTATTTTGAGAAATAAATCTAAACTGAAGGCTCATCCTGTGTTCCGTCACGTAGTAATTTATGATGATAAAACAAAAAAGCAAATATCTGCCCTTAATTCTCTTCGTGCCGAGTTGAGGCGCCGTCAACAAGCAGGTGAATCCAACCTAACTATAAAATATATACAGGGTATCCCAAGTATAGTTCCTTCTTCACCTCCTCCAGCGTTATCATCAAAAAACTGAATAATCTCTTGGTTTGGCCGTTGCTTTACACGAATATACAATCACTTTCATCCAAATTTTCTGGCCAGGATATCACCTCATCGTTCAAGGACAGAATTATACAGTTTTCATTGGATTCATTTATCGACCTCGTCCTTGCTCTGAAGATACTCAATTGACAGCTTTCCTGTCCGAGAGCTCCGAGAAATATAACAACTTGTTCATAGCTGGAGAGTTCAATTGTCCCGATCTTCAATGGCCTGTTATTCAGCAACCCTCACCAAACGCGCCATCGTTCCCATATGCTGAACTGATGACCAATAGCAGTCTCCAACAACTAGTTCTTCAACCTACCAGGTATTCAAGAGCTCTCTGGATAGATGGTCTGAACTTCATCGTTAATAAATTTAATTTCAATTTCAGCTCATTCGATTTGTTACTCAGTCTATATGTTTGTGTCACTTCTCGAATTCTTTTTTAGTTTCAATTTTATGTTTATATTTTTGAGTTTATAGGTTAACCTCAACTCTCATTTTTGTAATAATAATAATAATAATGTTTCGAGTTATGAACTTATTATCAAGACTAATAACGGGAGAGTATTACAATCTTATTTTACGAACAGGCAATAGAAGAGGTGATACCTGAAAATCAATTTGTTCGTTTACAAGGTGTAAGTTATTATTATAGGTGGAACTTATTTCGAGAATTTCAAGAAGGTCAAGACGTTTTCCTTTGTTACCTGAATGTAACAATTTGGTTTTGTTGAAATCCAGGAAGTGATTGAATTTTATACAATGTTCAGAGAAGCCAGTGGTGTTTTTGTTTTGTAAAATTGACTTTTTGTGTTCAACAACACGAATGTGTATTGTTGAATGTTGAAATTCTCGAAGTAAGTTCCGCCCATAATAGTAAATTATCCCTTTAAACGAACAAATTGATTTTCAGGTATCACCTTTGCTATTGTCTGTTTTATAAAATAAGAATGTAATACTCCTGTATTAGGTATGTAGTTCGTCTTGATAATGAGTTCATAACTCCAAACATGTCGACTATATACTATCCTTTCCTGTTAAATACAGTACATAATTATGAGGAACAAAAACAAAACTTTAATTTACTACGTTTATTATCACAAAAATACTTCGAAAAATATAACACTGCGATTGCAATTTCGGTCACTAGACCATCATCAGGCAGATTGAGTTAAGAACTGAATAAATAATTATAGATTTGCGCTTACGGGTGGAAAGGAATTGTTGCAGGTACCTAAATTGACAAGAGGAACACATTTTGAGAAGAGCTAATCGAAGTGGATTTCCCAAATTGGCACAATAAAATGTTCTCAGAAATATCATTATTGTTTGAATACACTAAATATAGGAGAATATATAAAGTCAATCTGTTCGTTCAGCAAGATATCTTTTGCATTATGATTGAGTTTAAACATTTCTAATGATTCTAAGTAAGTTAGTTTGGTTCCATTTTTTTTGTGGAAATGGGTGGTTGTTTTCACGGCAATTATTTGAAAACGTTGAATCCTTTTCAGTTTTCAAAAAACATCATCCTTTTTTCCATAAACATTCAGCTTTTAACTCAATGATCCACACAGCGTTTTCAATTCCATTATCCGTACGAAATTTAGCAAAAGAAATTTCTGCTATAAAAATGATTCTTTCAAATAATGGTTTTCATACAAGTTTGATAGATAAAATGATAAACAAGAAACGTTGTCAACTAGCGTACAACAGCATATATCCTCAATCGAAAGTAGAAAAATCGGAAAAATTCACATCTTCAACATATTTTGGTCCTCTAACAGAAAAAGTTTCTATTGTCATACCTAAATGTAATGTTAAAATTGCTTTCAAACCTAAGACAAAACTCTCAGGATTTTTATTCAATGCCAAAGATATCACTTCAAAATTTGAATGTTCAGGAGTTTATAAGTTGATTTGTCCTGTATGTAAAGGAGTGTAGGTATATAGATTAGACTGGTCGATCGTCCAAGACAAGATTTGAAGAACACCAACAATCTTTTCTGAAAAATAAAACGGATTCAACGTTTTCAAATCTTTGCCGTGAAAACCACCACCCGTTTCCACAAATAGATAACTTTCAAATTATGCACAAATTACCGATAGAAACCAAACTGACTGATCATAAGAAATTTTCAATCTCAATCATAATGCAAAAGTTATCTTGCTGAACGACCAGATTGACTTGATATATTCTCCTTTATTCAGTGTATTCAAACAATAATGATTTTTGTAAGAACATTTTATTGTGCCAATTTGGGAAATCCACTTCGATTAGCTCTTCTTAAAATGCAGTTCCTAACTCAATCTGCCGGATGATGGTCTAGTGACCGAAATTGCAATCGCAGTGTTATATTTTTCGAAGTACTTTTGTGATAATAAACGTAGATAAATCATCACGTAGTAATGACGGTTCCATCAAATATTTGAACAGTACATAATAATTTTTTACCCCGAGGCGATACTAAAGGGGTTATAGTCTCACGACAAAAAGTTGGTAACTGGCCCGATTTTAAAAACACACATGATTTCATTTTGGGAATTTGAATTCCCAATTTTTACCAACGGAGAATAAAAAAATATAGCGTTTTTACCCCGAGGTGAAGCTAAATTCTCACTAAAAAAAGTTGGGATCTGGTCCGATTTTAAAAATTCCAACGGATATCGATAAAATACATATGATTTCATCAGAGCAGTTTTGTTCCCAATTTTTCCCAACGAAGAATAAAAAATTATAGCGTTTTTTAGATAGGCATTACGACATGCGCATGCGCCAAGGTCGATAAGTACGAAGTCCTACAAAACATGCGTCGAAGTGCTCTGTGTGCCACGGTAACCAAGCGACGTTGATAGCTTCAGATGATTCTGTGTCTGTGTCTGCTTCCCATCTTATCAATTTGATTCATAATTTGCAACAAAATGAGCCGGGATAGGATATTCAAATTACAGTCAAACAATGAATTTTTTTGCTAAATTTTCACGGATTTTATTCGTAATATCGACTTATTAATACATTTATTGCAATTTTCCTTCATTTCATTCGTAAAATCGACTTTCATTTATATTTTTTAATTTATATAATAGGTACATTCAAAAAATATTGACGACATGCACATGCGCCGAGGGGTTTTATCATTCCTAGTGCTACGCAGTAGGATGTCATTCATTTTTATAGTCAAACTAAAGCCAAGTGTTGTTTTATTTTGAATTTTGAACTTTATTCTTTATGATGTTTCACCAAGTGATGTGCGAGAATTCAATCTCAATTATTGTATATGAGTTTTCATTTTCTTTCATTCTCCATTCTGGGATTTTCTGAGAGTTTTATAACTACTTCTCCGTATTCTACCTACATTAAACTAGCTTCTACTTACAGAATCGTATAAAGTTTTTCGCATATATTACTTATTCATCAGACGAAATCTTTCAGTATGAGAAATCAGAACGCAGGGGTTTCTCATCACAAATTAATGCAGTTTCAGAAATGTTTCCTGAGTTGTTCTATATGAGTACCACTCTACTATTCATTTTATATTTGAATATAACATTACATTTTAGGATTCCATTTTTTGAGCCAGAATTTCGACTTCGAATTACTCGAAATTCTCAACTTCTAACGAATAATTCCGACATGTAACTGACTAAAAAACTGTCCAAATCATTTCCAAAAATAAAATCAAAAATTAGGTTATTTTGATATACTTAGTTCTCATTGAAAATTTGTTCAAGTAGGCCTTAATACTTTAATAGTTTCTAACTAAAGCTTCTCCAGTACATATACATATATATATATATATATATATATATATATATATATATATATATATATATATATATATATATATATATATATACGAGGGCGGCCCGGGAAGTACTTAGCCTTATCGCCCGATGTCGCCACAAGAGAATTTACTACCATGTAGTATAATCTTGTAGACGGCTACTGTCAACCGCATCGGAATGGTAGTTTTGTTTTGACAGCGTGTTGAAGCTGGCGTGTTCGCGGATTTCAGAAAAATGGAAAAAGAGCAATATCGGTCAGTGACTCGATTCTTGTCTTTGGAAGGGAAATCGCGCAGCGAAATAAAAGAGCGTTTGGATGCTGTGTAGGTACCGGTGACTCTTCTACGTCGATGGCGACCGTAAAAAATGGTTTAACGAGTTTCAACTTGGTCGCACTTCGGTTTTTGATGAGCCACGCCTAGGTCATCCGAAAGCGGCTACCACGGAGGATAACGCTACAAAAATCCGCGATCTCGTATTGACAGACCGTCGATTGAAGGTGCGCGAGATAGCTGAGACAGTAGGCATCTCAAAAACCGCGTGCGTCATATCCTCCATGAAGTATTGGGCATAAGAAAGCTGTCTGCACGATGGGTGCCGCGTTTTCTCACAGCGAATAACAATCGAAACCGTGAGACCACTTCAGAGCAATGTTTGAATCTGTTTAAGAAGAATCCGAAGGAGTTTCTGCGTAGTTTCGTGACCGTCGACGAAACATGGATCCACTGGTACACACCAGAGACTAAGGAACAGCCAAAACAGAGGACTTCAGCCAGCGAACGTGCTCCGAAGAAGGCGAAGGCTGTCCTATCCGGCGGAAAGGTGATGGCCACCATTTTCTTGGATTCACAAGGTGTAATCTACATCGATTACCTGGAGAAGGGTAAAACAGTCACAAGGCTCTATTATGCCAAAGTATTAGGCCGATTCGACAACGTATTGCAGAAAACACGGCCCCATTTGAAGAAGAAAAAAGTGCTCTTCCACCATTACAACGCACCGGCTCACAACACCGCCGTCGCCTTGGTTAAATTGGTCGAATAGGGCTACGAACTGCTGCCCCATCCATCGTATTCTCCAGATTTGGCCCCGTGCGACTTCTTCTTGTTTCCAAACTTGAACCTACAGAAAACGAATTCTTCAGACGGGTTAAAAAAGTTGGAGCATCGCTGGATCAAGTGTATCGATCTAAAAGGGGACTATGTTGAGAAATAAATCGGCACTTTTCCAAAATTTTCGTTTTTCATTTGTAGGCTAAGTACTTATCGGACCGCCCTCGTATATATATATATATATATATATATATATATATATATATATATATATATATATATATATATATATATATATACGAGGGCGTTCCGATAAGTACTTAGCCTACAAATGAAAAATGAAAATTTTGGAAAAGTGCCGATATGTTGAGAAATAAATCGGCACTTTTCCAAAATTTTCGTTTTTCATTTGTAGGCTAAGTAAACGAAAATTTTGGAAAAGTGCCGACACTTGACCCAGCGATGCTCCAACTTTTTTAACCCGTCTGAAGAATTCGTTTATATATATATATATATATATATATATATATATATATATATATATATATATATATATTTAAATATATAGATATATATATATATATGCTTTTCTGATGAGAACCAAAAATTCCGAAATACGTTTGTGTTTGTTATTGTTATGTAACAGATTTTGGAAGAACATTTAAAAGTAGATATCGATATCTTCGGTTGTTTTTACCTAAATAGTGTCACAACACACTTTATTGTATTAATGGGTAACAGCCAAGACTTCAACCAGTTGGAAACTTCTTGAATATAGCGTGATTACGTGAGATAATTTTGGCGATTTTATGACTCCCCCACCCCCCCCCTTGGTGAGATGTCGTAAGTTCTTGCTCGACCCCCTCTCCCCCACCCTGAATCTCACGTGAGATTTTTCAAAATGCATATTTGTTATGTAAATAAGTTAATGTGTGCTAATTCTTTCAGTTCAAATAAATCAGTAATATTTGATAAAAATGTGAACAAAATTAAGTTAATAATAAAACAATGATTGTAATAAGTCACAGTTTTTTTTCAGTGAAAATTATTAGTACATCGTATGTTTTTTATAAAAGGTTATGGCATTATTTTTTCATGAATAATATTCTCATCGTACCGTATATGAAGAAGAAATATTTACACCAAAAAACAATTTTTACTGTTAATAAATATTTATCAATAGCTAACGAATACTGTTAGGAAAATACTTTTTCATATTTAATAAATGAATAAATTGTTTCCAACCAAATGAAAATATATTTATAGTTGATAAATTCTTCCATCAGCGAAAAAAGAACTTATATATTTGCCGAGACCACCCCCTCCCCCAGTGAGATTTTGGTCGACCCCCCCCCCCAAAATAACCTCACGTAATTAGTGGAACTATTGTAAGATTTACTTAACCATTTTAAAGAGGACCTGAATATTTGAATTTATTGATTTGTATAGATTGTAGAATATTTAGTTTTAAACTCCAATCCTCTCTATGCAATATTACACAGTCTGAGTTAAATAATTATAATCAATTGAATGATTTGCATGAGAATGTCTAACTTTTTATTAACTAAGTTAATGTTTTGAAATTTTGATTTAAAAGTTTATAAATATTCTATGAATTTTAGAAATTTTCAATTTACTATTCTTCAAACATTTTCCATTATTATCTATACGCTAGATTTATACTAGGGGCTAGTGACCAGAGTGTATATAGGATTTAGGTAATGGGACGGTGTTACATTATGAATATTAATATTTTCATCAATTTTGGTCTCATGAATTAATAATTTGAATAAACCCTTTCAGGTCACTTATTGCAGTGAGAGGGTGATAGAAATTAACATTTACGTCGGTTAAATATAGATTCTGAGAAAAGCATTCCATTCGAACTTTACGAAATAGTTACGAAAGTTGCACAGAAAATATTCAAAGTAGCTTGAACGGCGTTTTAAAGTTTGAAAGACGTGCTCAAATTAGAAACATATGTTCCGGACTTTGGAAAGTTGAGTAGACTTATATGTCACACAAAACCCACGAAATTGCATTTCACTGCGTTTCTTTTTCACGGAAAGTAGCAATTCTGTAAGAATTTATTTCAACACTATGCACGTATCAAGTCAGTTTCAGGAGAATTGCTTGAAAAGCGAGGAATTTTTAGTCATAAATCGACAAAGCAACGAAATTTGAAGTAATTGGTGACTGTGATTTGGACAGGGAATTGATATTACAACCCTTTGGTATCTTTAAAATTTTGATTTGGTTCCGTGAATAGTAAAAAACGTCATCTGCTTTCATTTCGTTCTTTTATTGAAGAGTAGTCCATAAGACGACGTCTATTAAAAAAATTCTTATGGAAGGAATGAAAGGAATTGCTTGAAAAGCGAGGAATTTTCAGTCATAAATCGACAAAGCAACGAAATTTGAAGTAATTGGTGACTGTGATTTGGACAGGGAATTGATATTACAACCCTTTGGCATGTTTAGAATTTTGATTTAGATCCGTGAATAGTGGAAAACGTCATCTGATTTCATTTCGTTTTTTTATTAAAGAGTAGTCCATAAGACGAAGACTATTAAAAAAATTCTTATGGAAGGAATGAAAGGAATTGCTTGAAAAGCGAGGAATTTTTAGTCATAAATCGACAAAGCAACGAAATTTGAAGTAATTGGTGACTGTGATTTGGACAGGGAATTGATATTACAACCCTTTGGCCTGTTTAGAATTTTTATTTAGATCCGTGAATAGTGGAAAACGTCATCTGATTTCATTTCGTTCGTTTATTAAAGAGTAGTCCATAAGACGACGACTATTAAAAAAATTCTTATAGAAGGAATGAAAGGAATTGCTTGAAAAGCGAGGAATTTTCAGTCATAAATCGACAAAGCAACGAAATTTGAAGTAATTGGTGACTGTGATTTGGACAGGGAATTGATATTACAACCCCTTGGCATGTTTAGAATTTTGATTTAGATCCGTGAATAGTGAAAAACGTCATCTGATTTCATTTCGTTCTTTTATTAAAGAGTAGTCCATAAGACGACGACTATTAAAAAAATTCATATGGAAGGAATTAAAAATTTAATAATTCGCGTGTTCTTCTTATTCTTTATAGTATCATAATATTCCAAATTGATATGAAAATAGTATATTACATAATAAGTTTGGTAACTAGGTTTTTAGCACACGGTAAGTGAAGTTAAGTTTCATTCACTTAAGTGTGCTAAA
Organism: Cynegetis impunctata; assembly: GCA_030704885.1. Classification (NCBI taxonomy): domain Eukaryota; kingdom Metazoa; phylum Arthropoda; class Insecta; order Coleoptera; family Coccinellidae; genus Cynegetis; species Cynegetis impunctata. The sequence goes on along the minus strand of JARQZK010004472.1, from coordinate 45,359 downwards.
AACCTTTACCACGCGAGTTATGTATACTATTTTATCTACAACCGTTCGTTTTGATTAAATACGAATTAATTATAGTCTAAAATTTCCCAACTTGGTCACCAGCAATGTTTTAACTTTTTTTATTGTTATGAAAATTAGGATGTCATAGCGACAAAAAAAAGCAACGCCACTTTGAAGTTGTCAGTCAAAATGTCAGTCGAAAATATGGAGATTTCACGGCTAGTTGAAGCTGCTACGGCGAACTTGCTACCACAGAAATCCGGAATTCGCTACGAAAAGACCTATGATATGTTATTCGAATGGTGCTCCCATAAAAAAGTGGATAACATTAATGAAGATGTATTAATTGCCTATTTTGAAGATAAGTTCAAGGAAAAGAAGTCGCTTTGGTGCTATTATTCAATGCTGAAGTCCACCTTGTCCATAAATAAGAACATGCAGATACACAAATTTCAAAGATTAATAGCTTATTTGAAAAGAAAAACCATAGGCCATAAACCGAAGAAGTCCGAGGTTTTTACGAATAAAAATTCAACAAAAATTTGTTTAATAATTTTTACCGCACTAGTGCGTTAAAATAATTTTTACCGCACTAGTACGTTAAACTGATTTTAACCGCACTAGTGCGTTGAAGTAATAGTTACCGCACTAATATGGGTGTGTAAAAACATAATTTACGCACGGTTGTAGATAAATATTATTACTATTAAAACCATTATTCATACTAAATCAATTGATGAATCCACTACAATTAATTAACTCATATTTATCAAATGTTATGAAAATTGAGTGTTTCAGTGAAATTACTAATAAAGTATTTTTCCCTCATTTTTGTTATTTACTACAAAATGTAGAGGAACGCTCAAAAACATGAAATCTTTACATTGAGAATATATATATATATATATATATATATATATATATAGTATATATATATATATATATATATATATATATATATGTATATATATATATATATATATATATATATTATATATATAATATATATATATATATATATATATATATATATATATATATATATACAGGGTGTTTCTGAATTGATGCGAAAGATTTCAATGGGTGATTCTACAGCAAAAATTAAGGGGGGTCTTTCATATAACTTTTTGTTCAACACCCTTTTCCCTCCAAGTTACAGTCCTTTGAAATTAGGTGAAAAAAAATTGTTTTTATTCAATACATCCACTCAGGAAAAAACTAGAGGAATGAAATTTGGCAGATAACTGCTGCTAATAAATGGCAGTTTGTGAGTGTTTTTGTTACTCTAAAATGTTAGCACAAGGGGCTGAAAAAAACAACCCCTATAATATTTTGCATAGAACTTTTTAATGCGCTTATACTTTATTCATTAAAAAAATGTATTTGAAAAGACAGAATCAATCTGCAACTTTTTTATATCGCGACTTTTCATCATAAAGTTGTTAGTTTGATCACAAAAAAATAAAATAGTGCTCAGACTCTTCCCATACATTCACAGAGAGGTTATCATTTATTTAAAAAAAAAACAAGTAAGCTGCTATCAAATGAAGTCATATGACAAATACTTTCATTGTCCTGTTTTTTTCTAATTTCTAGACAGTTTTATAATGACTTCAAACATTTTTCACAACTAAATAAAACTTTATTGAAAGAATGGAATTTTTTTATTTAGTTGAAGAATATTGCAATTTAGAGCGGATTGAACAATAATTGTACTACTAATAACAATTAACAAATTATTTGACATTTGACAGCAGCTTACTTGTTTTTTTTAAATGAATGATTATGTGAATTTATGGGAAAATAGTCTGAGCACTATTTTATTTTTTTGTGATCAAACTAACAACTTTATGATTAAAAGTCAGAACATAAAAAAGTTGCAGATCGTGTCTGTCTTTTCGAATATATTTTTTAAAAAGGAAAGTATAAGCGCATTAAAAAGTTCTGATGCAAAATATTATAGGGGTTGTTTTTTTCAGCTCCTTGTGCTAACATTTTAGTGTAACAAAAACACTCAAAAACTACCATTTTATTAGCAGCAGTTATCTGCCAAATTTCATTCTTCCAAATTTTTCCAAAGTGGATGTATTGAATAAAAACAATTTTTTTCACCTAATTTCAAAGGGCTGTAACTTGGAGGGAAAAGGGTGTTGAACAAAAAGTTATATGAAAGGCCCCCGCTTTATTTTTGCTAAAGAATCACCCATTGAAATCTTTCGCATCAATTTAGAAACACCCTGTATATATATATATATATATATATATATATATATATATATATATATATATATATATATATATGAAGGGTATTTCAATAAGAATGATATTATTTTAAAATATAATAAAACAAGAAATGTTCATGATAGAAAAACAATTTTTTTATATTTTGCAGCTTGATGAGTGATAATTATGTTCTGAATAAGTGAATAAGACATCATTCAAATGACCACCACGACTTTGGTAACAGGAGTGAATTCTGTGTGTCCAATTTTCAACGACTCAATGCAATAAATCTGGTCTAATTTCACCAATACAACGTTCAAATTTCATTTTCAATGCTACAAGTGTTCGTAGTTTATCTGCATACACTACTGATTTCAAGTATCCCCACAAAAATCAATCCAAGGGGGTTGAATCGCAACTTCTTGGAGGCCGGTTAACAGTCGCATTTCTGGAAAATATGGATTCCCCAAATTTTTCTTCCCATAAGTCGATGGTTGCGCTAGCAGCGTACGAAGTGGCACCGTCTTGTTGAAACTACATTTGGTCCAAATCAATATCTTCCATTTGTACCCACAAAAAATTGATTAACATTGCTCTGTAGCGTTCACCATTTACTGTAGCAGTTCGGCTTTCCCCATTCTGAAACAAATATGGTCCTATGATTCCACCATGCCATAAACCACACCACACTGTTACGTTTTGAGGATGCATTGGCATCTCAACAAACTCCTGTGGATTAGCAACGCTCCAGAACCGACAGTTTTGCATATTAACAAAGCCATTCAGATGAAAATGAGCTTCATCTGAAAAGATGATTCTGATAACAAAATTATTGTCAGTATCCAGCTGTGCTAATGCCCGTTCAGCAAACTCACGACGCTTCCGATGATCTAGACCTAGAGACTTCAACTCTTGTGTCAATACAATCTTAGACTATATAAACTTCTCATCAATATCTATAATTCCCCTGACCTTCTTTCCTCCGTAACTTTCCATGTTCCGTGCCGTCTTCTCAGAAGTAGTGATATGTTCCATATTCCCTTTCGAAATACTAATAGCGCGATGAATTCGCCCCTCTGCAGGATGATGCGATGCTGTAACTGTTTGAGTAATGTTGATTTGTTCCATATCACTCAAAATTCAATCAAGCAAAAACTCAAAAAGATGTTCTTGTGCGAATAAGATTTTTTCACCATTTCACTTTTATTGTTTCACTATATTTTAGTTTACTTTAGTTTTTATTGTATCAAGATATTTTTATTTGTTCTTTTAATTTAGTTACTTTTTTTTTTATAAAAGTCAATTGTTCACTTTGACACACTTTGTATTTTCAAGTAGTGGGTACTGTGTTGGGTGGTTATCACTTGTTTGTAGTCCTAATTGCCTAAATAAATAAATAAATAGACGGATGTAAGCCCAAGTATTTTCTCAAATTACGCCAAGTGGATGTCTGTGAAAGACCAAGTTGCTATGAACGATGATGCAAGTTAAAATATTGCATCTTAGTATTGTGTAGTGTGAATTATTCTGATTCAAACTTTCCAACACTTCGAGGAATCGCAAGAACGTTAGGTCGATTATGAGGACCATACAATTCACGAAGTACATGTTGAGTTTGAATAAAAGAATGATTATTTTCACAAAACTTGTGAATAATAACCAAGCGTTGTTTAAGTGTGTATTTCACCATGATAAATTGTCAAAATACAACTGTCAGTATTTGACATTTCTACTGTATTCAATATGGTCGCTATGACATTTTAAAATCATATCATCCTCGTGGATAACCCTATATATATATATATATATATATATATATATATATATATATATATATATATATATATATATATATATATATATATATATATATATATATATATATATATATATATATATATATATATATATATATATATATATATAATCTTTTTGATAATTATTAGCAATAACAGGCTTGTTGAATCTCAAAAAACTCGATTTTATTAAAAAGTTGACGTTTCGCCACGACATTCGTGGCTTTATCAAAACTTTTGAAAAAATTGAAATTTCTTTGACATTTATTGATTTGAAAAAATTTGGATAGAAAAAGACTACTATGTCTTACTGAAATTTTTTTCGGCTGTGGCCGTTATTTGTTATTTATTACGTGCTATTCAGTCCAATATTAACATTCAAATCTGTTATTATTAGATGGTAAGGGAAACCACAGAAACCTTTACCCACGTAATGTTCGAAATAGGCTCAAATTATTTTGATTTTGAAAAGTCAAAGAATAGTGTACTATTTATCTTGTTTTCAAAAATTTCTCATTTAGAACTGGTTCAGAACAAAGGATGTCATATATATATATATATATATATATATATATATATATATATATATATATATATATATATATATATATATATATATATATAAATATATATATGTATATATATATTATATATATATATATATATATATATATATATATATATGTGTATATATATGTATATATATATATATATGTATATATATATATATATATATATATATATAATATATATATATATATATATATGTATATGTATATGTATATATATATATATATATATATATATATGTATATATATGTATATATATATATATATATATGATAATTTTTGAATTTTTCTTGGGAATGTGGCTTAGCTAAATCAGATATTCATTTGTCTTTCTACATAATCATTTATTCCTTTATTCCAACGTTTCGGCTTCATAAAGCCTTCTTCAAGGACTACAATGGAGAAAAAATGATTAAAAATATATAACAGCCCTTTCAAACCATAAAGCATTTAGCTTTATTGGGCTGTTATATATTGTTGGGCTGTTATATATTGTTGAAAAGGGCTGTTATATATTTGAAAGGGCTGTTATATATTTTTTTACGAACAATAATAATATATAAAATGTACTTGTTGGCCATAATCAATTTAATACATAAGATAAAGTAAACACGGAAAATTATCAAACAACTTCTCAAGGGAGCTGGTTATATGTATTCTGCGACGCGAAATCTGCATTCACAATCCAACAGTGAATTATAGAATTCGTCAAGTCACCGCGACTCGAAATCTGCGGAATACATAATAACCAGTTCCCTTGGATAGTTTTTAAATTATTACTTTATGTAATATTTAAAATTGGCCATAGTCAACTTCAAAACTTTCCATGATAGTTCGATATATTATTCAAATTTTATTTTTTATCGAACACTCATCGTTTTCTCAAACATTACAGGAATAATTTACAGTTTCAAAGAAAACCAAATAAACACATTTTAACGAAAAATTTTCCAATCATCTCCGCAATTGTTTAACAAAGGTTTCATTAGTTTTGGTAGAACTCCAGCATATGATATGTAATTATTTCGAATTATTAAAGCGTGGTGTATAGGATGGTGAAAGCAGATTCTGGCCTAACAAGAAAAGTTTCGTTCAAACGAGCTAGTCTTATAATAAAAGCCCAAATTCCAGGGCTACGCATCATTTTGTAACCAGTGGGGTTTTGAACAGGATATCAGGAATCCTATGGGATCCTTTCAGAGTCGTACACAAATATTCTGTTTGTTAAATCTTGGTATTTTTTATATTTAACGTTATTCGGGTATTCGATAGAAACATCTTTGATTTTCCGGAATCGTTTGAATTTGGAATTTGAAAAATGCAAATAAGAACAAGTTCTGTGATGAGAGAATATACTTGGTTCATTCTCTGTTGTTGTTTTTACTTGTATTGCAATTACTGCATTCTGTATATTTCATATTTCATATTCCATATCTCATATTCCATATTTCATATCTCATATTATTTATCTCATATTCCATATCTCATATTTCATATCTCATATTCCATATCTCATATCTCATATTTCATGTCTCATATTCCATATCTCATATTTCATATCTCATATTTCATATCTCATATTCCATATCCCATATCTCATATTCCATATATCATATCTCATATTCCATATCTCATATTTCATATATCATATCTCACATTCCATATCTCATATTTCATATCTCATATTTCATATCTCATATTCCATATCTCATTTCATATCTCATATTTCACATGTCATATCTCATATCTCTATTCAATGTTTCAAAATGCCTTGCATTTAATCTTCTGCTCTTCTCAGGCTAAATAGGGAGAACAAATATTTATATATATATATATATATATATATATATATATATATATATATATACATCGACTCTAGATGAAAATTATAATATATATTTTCTTCATTAAGAACCCCTACGTCCCAAAAGTTTGAACAAATAAACTAATATTCCTCAGGAAAACGTCAAATTATTTCATTTGAAAATGATTGAAACACTATTAGAATCTCCATTCATCCTAACACTACCTCATGGCGACAATTTAATTTAACAATTCTCCTAGGGTATGCCCGGAGGAAATAACAATGTTTTGAGGAAGAATCCTTGATATTCAGGGAAAATGGTCTAGAAACTGTTTGCATTATAATTTAATTGCTTTCCATATTGCAAGGAAGACAGTTTACTAAAATGCTTCATATCAGAATTCCTCTAGATATTCCCTGATATTAAGTAGGTATTCTTAGAATTTAATAATTTATTCAAATACCTTCTCTTTTTATATTTTCTCAAAAATTGATGAATATTTCAAGCAGGTGTTTCGAAAGGACGATTTATATATCGCTTCAATTCCCTATTCTAGTTCTTGAAAATAAATATATTTTCATGAATTCAGTTCAAATAGTATATTATTTATGAAAATCTTCAACTAACTGCGACATGTGAAAATGGCAGAAATATTTCGGTTTGAAATATTGAATATTTCAGTGAATTTACACGGAGTAGAGACAAAATTCCTCTGAAAATTTCAACTTCGATTTCTCTAGTTCAGCTCGTGGAACTGATATAAATTTCATTGTTTTTCACTATATTATGTGTATATATATATATATATATATATATATATATATATTATATATATATATATATATATATATATATATATATACTAGCTGACCCGGCAAACGTTGTTCTGCCATATAAATTATTTTTATCTATCTATCTTTCTATCTATTCATCTATCTGCCGATGTATATCTACCTATCTAACTATCTATCTATCTATCTATCTAGATAGTTATCTGTCTTTCTATCTATCTAACCCGGCAAACGTTTTTCTGCCATGAAAATTATTTTTGTCTATCTGTCTTTCTATATATTCATCTATCTGCTAATGTATCTCTATCTATATATCTAGATAGTCATCTATCTTTCTATCTATCTATCTATCTATCTAATCTATCTATCTATCTATCTACATATCTATCTATATATCTATCTGACCCGGCAAACGTTGTTCTGCCATATAAATTATTTTTATCTATCTATCTTTCTATCTATTCATCTATCTGCCGATGTATATCTACCTATCTAACTATCTATCTATCTAGCCCGGCAAACGTTTTTCTGCCATAAAAATTATTTTTATCTATCTGTCTTTCTATATATTCATCTATCTGCTAATGTATCTCTATCTATCTAGATAGTCATCTATATTTCTATCTGTCTATCTATCTAATCTATCTATCTATCTATCTACATATCTATCTATC